>JAHWFP010254687.1:501-18551 GCA_023313725.1 Lithobius niger
GGGGGGGGGGGGGCTGTAACTAAAGACTGGTGCATTTCCGGACCCATGTTTATAGGACTTTTTCTTCTTATCTTTGATCACACAGCGGACCCTCAAAATATTTGACACCAATTTCCGAACACCCTGTATATATATATATATAGTGTACGAGCAAATAGAACCTACAATTCAGAAAGAAACGACTAATTAGCAAATTTAAGAATGAACATATTAGGAACATATTACTAACAATCCCAGTAAAGCAAACATTGAACCAAGATCTTTAACTTCCAGTTTTACTGACAAAGTAATGGTATTCCTTGATGCGTTTAGTGAAGTTACGAACTTATCACTCACAAACTTGGAAACTAAAATTGAAAACCAGCTGCTAAAACAGTCTGTGCTACTCAACAATTTCATGGAGCACCAATTTAATCAGCATCTGACACAGTTGACAAATCTGATAAATCCCATTGCACTGACTTCAAAGGGAGATATAAGGAATAGTCAAGAAGTAGTAGTAACCTCGGTCCTACGCAAATCTGAGGAACATGGACTCCACATCATTTCGGCCCATGTCGATGATCCTACCAGTTCGAGGAACGATCCGACTTCTTTCGTTTTACCAAAAACGGTAACAGTGCGTAAAATAAAACCTACAAATCAAAGGGGAAAAAACACAAGAGTACCTCCAAAGCACGAAGATCCACTCATTTTCAATTCTTCTGAAAAAGTCTCTTATATGAACTTGCTGGAAAAAATGAACCCTTCAATTCCTAACAGACCAACGACTGCTCTAACAAATCCTACTTCACCGCTTCCGATTGTGCAGACTGTCATCTTGGGTGACTCGCATGTGCGCTCACTAGTTGCTGGTTCACATCCGAACTCAAAAACCTGGGTTTTGCCAGGGGCTCAGACGGATCAAGTAAACAAGATAATTCCAGAAGCTCTCAAGGATACCAATACGAAGCCTTCAATCGTCATCTGTGTGGAGTCCAATGATCTGAACCATAATACTCTATTACGCAGAAGCTCCATTCAATACTCATGAATGTCAGATCACGAAGGCCTAAGGCAAAGGTCTCCTTTCTTGCTCTTCTTCCACAGCGCCGACAGGGATTAAGTTTAGACCAAAAAGCTCTAGAAACAAATAGACAAATTAGGCAATTATGTATTGATAACAACTGTAACTTGTGTCAATCGAGGCCCAACTACACAGGTCTAATAGCCTATTTACACGAGATGGTACTCACGAGATGGAAAGCGTGCCCTACAGATGGAGTAAACAAAGTGCTGGGGCCTCCGGGAAACGATCAGTTTTAACAGGGACATTAAATGGGGAAAAGTCCCAAACCCGGACTTTTACAACGGAAACAGGCAGCAGTCTGAAATCCATAACTCTGAATGCACGTAGTCTAATTTCTAACCTTGCTGAATTCCATGATCTTTTGGTAGAGCGTTCTCATGACCTTATTTTAATTGTTGAAACATGGGCAAATCACACGCTAACTGAGGCAATGATCGTCGATGGTCTCCCATACCTGGTTCTCAGAAGGGACCAGAGGGGGTGGACTGATGTTAGTCTATAGACAGGATTTAGTTCCTGCTTTGGGCGATATCGCCAAGGATGTGGAGGCTATGACAGTAATTATGCCTGCTTTAAACTTGAATATCTTTTTGGGATATATACCCCATGACCATGATGTTGAATCGTACCAATTGATGTCGACTTTCATAAGCGGCACAGCTAATCCAGTATTCTCTAATTTAATTGTGGGAGACTTCAACTTGTCAACGGCAGCCAGGCCTATGGGAACGGCTTCATTTCGGACGCACCAGCAATTCGTCGATGATCTGTCAGCGTTGGGCTTTGTCCAGTTGGTATTTGAACCAACTAGAGACAGAAAAACCTTAGATTTAATTTTCACTGATGATGACAGGTTGGTTTCGGAGGTTGAGGTTGGCCAACAACTGGGATTAAGCGATCACAACATGGTATTTTTAAAGATTAATTCAAACATTTCCAACACTGTAGATGACAACACAAAACAGTGTATAAACTTTCAAAACTTAGTCTGATTTGGTTAAATTAACTTGGTCTTCTATTTACAAGACTGATGATGTCGATGTTGCGTGGGATAAGTTTTTACGAATCCTAAAGCAACTAGTTTCCGTAAATAGTTCCTTAGCAAAGGTTTCAAATTCTGGACGGAAACCTCTTCCAAAGTCAATTAGGAAGCTATTAAATAAAAAAATAGATTATGGCGAAGATACAAATGTGATAAGTCCCATGAAAACCTTCAGGCATATAATGATATTCGTTCTGTATTCTCGACCGCCAGAAGAGACTTAAATCGTCAAATTGAACATAGGGTAATCACAGAGGGAAACCTCGCTTCATTGTTTCGATTCTACCGGAAAAAAAACAGGGATTACTAAATCGATTCCTCCACTTAAATATAACGGAGAGTATGTGGTGGAAGACCTAAAAAAAAGCAATCCTTCTAAACGACATTTTTGCTTCTAATGGGATTAGAGATAATTAAAGAGTCCCGGTGTTCCAGCCACAGATTGCTGTTGATCGAGAAAATTGCTCCATAGTAAATATAAATCAGACTGCAGTCCTCCAAGTTCTTTCGAATTTGAAACCTAGCCACTCACTTGGACCAGAAGGTTTCTCAGCCTATTTCTACAAACAAATACGGTTTCAAATCTACAAGCCACTAACACATATTTTTAAACTTTCTTTTGCTGCGGGAAAAATCCCATATATTTGGTCTGTAGCAAATGTCATTCCAATTTTTAAGGGAGGAAATGCTGCGAACCCAAGTAACTATAGACCGATTGCTCTAACCGCAGTTCCATGTAGGCTAATGGAGAAAATTATTAGGGACAAAATGATGTCATACAATACAAAATTTAATTTGATTGACAACGACCAGTTTGGTTTCGTCCCAGGTCGTTCATCTACCCACCAATTATTACTGGCTCTTGACGATTGGACACAAGCACTGGATTGTGGCCTACCAACCCCGATGAGATTATTTTTGATTTTAAAAAAGCATTTGAATCGGTGATCCACGAAAAGTTAAAACTGAAGCTTAAAATTCTGGGATTCGACGGCAAGCTTCTGGATTGGATTTCTGCTTTCCTGAATAAACGAACACAACGTGTACTTTTGGGTAAGACTGTGTCTCCACTCACAGAAATTATTAGTGGGGTGCCGCAGGGTTCCGTGTTAGGCCCGCTCCTCTTTGTCTTTTTTATAAATGATCTTAAATGTGAAAATCTTGATATTCAACAAGGAAAATTTGCAGATGATCTAAAAATACATGCAAAAATCGCAAACTCCCAACAACATGAAACATTACAGGGTAGTATCAAGAATTTATAAATTCTTGGTAGTATTGATTACGTCGGAAATTGGGCTGATCAGTGGCAATTGCCAATATTAATCGCTAAATGTAAGTGTTTCCATATTGGAAAGGGAAATCATGACTTTGAATATGCCTTACAAGGAGTACCTTTACCTCACGTCGACTCAGTAAAAGATTTGGGTATTTGGTTTAACAGGGACCTTGGTTCAACCATGCATTGTAACTACATTGCAGCCCAAGCAAATCGTCGTTTGGGACTGGTAAGGCGGGTTTTTACCTCAGGTTGTGCTAACACTAAACTATGGTCATTTAAGGTCTATGTGAGACCAATTTTGGAGTATGCGAGTCCTGTTTGGTCCCCCAACTTACTGAAGGATATTGACAAATTGGAGTCTGTCCAAAGGCGTTTCACTAAATCTATCCCAGAGCTGTGCCGCCTGCCTTATAGTTTACGACTGAAGAAACTTAACTTAGACTCCCTCGAGCTGCGTAGATTGAAGACTGACCTAATACTAACTTTCAAAATTGTTAAAGGACTTTTGTCTCTTGATCTCCCGCTATTTGATCTGAGCGAGATTACTTGGACCAGGGAAACACAATCTCAAACTTGTTGTGCCCAGATCGAGACTAGCCTGTCGATCAAATTTCTTTGCAGGGAGGGTAGTTCGTGCTTGAAACGCGCTGCCAAATGATCTAATTAATTTGCAAGGTGTAAACTCCTTCAGAAGATCGCTTCATAAAGTGGATTTATCAAGTTTTCTCAAAAGAAATTTTCATAACATCTAATTTACGCATTTTTATATTGACAATCGGCCTTATTTATTGGCCGTGCTCTTTTCTGTTCTGATATCATTTGCTTTTTCTTAGGTGGATTATTAGTGATCAATCCTTGTCCTTGCTTTGCAACGAAATATTTTTTTTTTTTTTTTTACGTGACGATCTACTTACGTTAAGACTTTTAAACTCTTTACATTTTTTACGTTTTTTATTCATTATTTTGTTTTTTGACAAATGGCCATCCACCCTTCTTCTTTTCCATTCGACTGGCGATACCATCGGGGACCTTTGTGTCCCTGGCAGGTCTAACCTTGGCGGTAAGGCAGTTGAGATCCTAACCCACCCTTCCTAATTTGATCCCACCTTTCCATTGGTCATGCAATTTTTAAAAATTAATTTTTACCTATACGCAAGCTTTTGAATTTTATTTTGTATTAGTTTTTACTTTCCACCTTCGCATTCCCTACCTATCAAGGTTTTTTTTTATTATTATTAGTTTTTATTTACACACGTCTTAAATGCAGCCCCTATAAAGGCTGGCAGTCAGTGATCCCCGTGATCCTTGCCAGACCTGTTGCTCCGGCAACAAAATGATTATTATTATTATTATTATTATTATTATTATAAGAGACTAGCACGAAAATAGCTATTCATTGAAATGTATAAAAAACGTGTTTTAAAGTAAACGCACATTTTTTGGTATATTTCACCTGCTTGATACTTAGAGGGAGGCAGTTCTAGTTTTTTACAGCTGAGTAGGTGAAAGTATCAAACCAAAGTGGGTGGCCCTAACGAAGTTGGTAAATAAGGGTCGATGCGAATGAATTTGCTTATACCAATCTATCGCGCATTAGTCCCTGACGGAACCTCTTTACCACTCCTCGAGACCGCCATTCCCTGAGGGATGCTTTCCAATGAATACCTTGTAACAGATATCCACCACGGGGTTTTGTAGGTCAAAGCAATCCCTCTGGGTTCCTAAATTACCTAAAATGGGTTAGTTTAGGTTTAAACTAACTTAAGAAAGACTTAAAGACTAGAAGTGTTGCTTAACTTATCATAGTTACCATAGGATGAACTGAATTTAACTCAGAACATGACTAAAGCTTAAGAAGTCGTGTTCCAAATTCAAGAAGAGAAAAGGCCTAAAGGGCCTTAAGCCTAAAGAAAAGGCTTAGAAGGTTCCAAATATTTCGAACATGATTAAGGAGGCAGAGAAGGAGCTGTTGTCAATTCAGCTGCTGAGTCCAGACTGAGTCATTTATTGCGAACGAAGCACAAGAAAAAAGGGCCCAAAAACCAAGGGCGCATGCGTGACAGAGCATGTGCCTCGAGCCTAAAGTGAAGGCGATTGGTTTACAGTCATTTGATCTTTTACATGAGAGCACGAGGCCAAGATTACATGAATAATACCAACAATAAGAAAAACACTAGAAAATATCCAGATGCACGCTATCATGCAATTTACATGCAACAAATTGAACTCCTCTCCTCTACAATGGCGTCAAGTACATCTTAATTAGCAAATCTGACATACTAAACAAAAAAGTAACTGCAAGATTCGCAACAGAGATTGCGTTTTGCATGGTCAGTTCTACACCTGGGTAAAACGAGCTTATCACAATTACGGGTGTTGTAGTCGTGACAATCATGAAAGGTTTTCACACAGATTAGTCTGTTGAAGCAAGTCCAAGTTTCGCTGGCAGTGTAAACAAGGCTGTGCATATAAAGACAAACATTGTATTGATAAAGTCAGGCCCGTAGGAAGCAAATTAAAAGTGATACGGCAAAACCAAATCAGCTTGGGGGTCTGAGGGAGTGCGATAAAGCTCCCCTAGTAGACCCCAGAAGCAGAAACAATACAGCAGTGTCTTATCTGGCTTCTGGTAACCAAGTTTTGAACAATTTTTAGGATTTTCTTATTTTAGTCAAATTATGGATCACAGCAGGGGCGGGTCAAGGAATTTATGATGGGGGAGCGGAGAAATTTTTTAAAACAGATTTTTCGCTTTTGTCAGTGGCGTAACTAGTGGGGGGGGGGGGCAAAGCGGCGATTCGCCCCCTCTGTGAGATTTTGAAAGCTTATTCGGCAAATTGGCCAAGTCACTTTTTCCATAGCTGAAAAATTATTTACCGTCAGATGACTGCATTTTGAGGTCAAAGACCTCTATTCATCTTACCTAATTTATACTTCTACTGTTTCTCCTTTAAATCACTAAAGTAACCAGGTAACAAATGGAGAAATACGAAAATCAATAAAGATAAACAGTAAGAATTACTAACTCCAAATTTTGCTTAAAATTCCCAACAAAGTATCAGTGTTTAAAAAATAAGTATCTAGTATGAAAAATTGAAAGATTTACATTACCCTTTTTTTATGTGTATAATGCATCAGCAAAGCTGGT
Organism: Lithobius niger; assembly: GCA_023313725.1. Classification (NCBI taxonomy): domain Eukaryota; kingdom Metazoa; phylum Arthropoda; class Chilopoda; order Lithobiomorpha; family Lithobiidae; genus Lithobius; species Lithobius niger. The sequence continues at coordinate 7,043 of JAHWFP010254687.1, forward strand.
TTTATAAAAATGTTTCCAACGGCACTTTACAAGGCCAGAAAATGCCGAAAAATAGCAAAAATGCATCAGCTTCCGGGGCTCTTATTCGGTTCTACCTCCACACCATTCGGCTAAATGCCTAGTGCTCACCCTCAGTACAAAACCCTAGTTCCGCCACTGCTTTTTGTAGTTAGCCCCACCTCTGGCCCCACCAACTGTGGTGCATTTCCCTAACCGACACTGACTTGTTAGTTTGTGACCCCAATTTCAACCATGAGGGTACTGTGTTCTATTAAGTGTTAGATTTAATAAAAGGAGAAAAAAGTTTTGTGTTCACATAAGGTTTTTAGTGTCTCCAAATTACGTGTCATCGGTGGGAAGTACCATGTTTGAGTTTCAGTCGGAACAGTTGGATTTTGATTCTTCTCAGATTAGCGTATTTCGCGTTTTAACAAGGCCAGTCTTTAACGAAGACTAATTGCTTCTTTTACCCAGTACCTTGTGATTTATTTTTTTATTTACGTGACGTCATTTTACTACCCTACCCTTGTGTACGTAGCATGTAATAAGTACCCCCCCCCCCCCGGATAGATCCGCCACTGGTTGTTCACAATATTGCTGCCATGTTGGACTTTCTCCAACGTTTGGTGTCGACCATTTATTGAAGCTTGCTTTGGATAGCGCCATGTAATGTTTGTAATGTTTTGAAGCGTGCATTTTACTTCTCTTCCCGTAAACCTCCTTCCTTATCTAGATCAAGCTTATTGTCATTCGTAGGTGTAGAGGAAAATAGAAGTGGGCTGCACAAAAGCTGCTCATCAAAGCTCGGCAGGAAAGCCATACGCGTACTACAGGGTCGCTTCAAAGGGTTTACGACGCAGCCGCATTGTGTGTGTTTGGCTATGTGGTATTTTAAAACTGTGTGCCGAAAAGTGGTACGGCAAATGTCGCACCAGCTGTACCGCTTCCTACGGCCCTGGATAAAGTTGAGCAACCTTATTAATTTCAAACTTCCTAAACAGAGGCAAAGAGTGGTATTCATAAGTTGCCTTAGCAATACTTCTTACTACTTTTTTTTGAAGGACAAGAATACGTTGTAGCTTGTAGTTAGAAACTGCACCCCAAACAGTAATCCCGTATAAAATTAAGGGATAGACAAATGCAAAGTATAGAATTCTTAATAATTTAGATGGAACAAATCCTTTCACTCTAGACAGGATAGCACATCTTCTGGCAACTTTACTGCACTCATAATTAATTTGTGGTGTCCATGAAAGGATATCATCAAGGACAAAACCTAAAACACGAACATTTCTCACTCTTTCGAGTACGACGTCCGAGATTTTGATGACGTGTGCCTTATTCTGATCAACTTGCCAATTTTTTGGCTCAAACCCATTATCATGCATTTAGTTTTTTTCGCATTTGATGACAATTTGGTAGAGTCAAAGAAGTGGATAAATTTTTTACAATCAAAGTTAATGTGGCTGATAAGGACATTCATGTCTTTTCCGGAATATTCCTATGTGGTATCATCTGCAAAGCCAACTACGAACGACTGTTTGCTACAAGAAAAAAAATCATTAATGTACACCAAGAAAAGTATTGGGCCTAAGATGGACCCTTGTGGCACTCCACAAGTAATTCCTAGCAGTGGAGACTGAACTCTATTTAGATCCGTAAACTGTGTTCTACCCATTAGATAGCTTTTAAACCAATTGTAAGTAACACCGCTGATACCAATTGAGGAAAGCTTCTTTAAAAGTAAATCGTGGTCTACTGTGTCGAAGGCTTTGGATAAGTCCAAAAAAACAGACACGGTAAAGTTACCTAATTCAATGTTTTCGATAGCCCTATTAACGACAGTGTGTAGTGCTTGAACTGTAGATCTACCCCTGCGAAAACCAAATTGATTGTCACTCAACAGATGGTGTCTTTCCAAAAAGAAATGTAAACGCTTATATACAACTTTTTCAAATACTTTTGAAAAAAACAGGCAACAAAGAAATGGGCCTCCCTATAGTTACCAAAATCATTAACATTACCAGATTTGTAGAGAGGAATAACCTTTGCTTTTTTGAGCTGGTTCGGAACACAACCTGTCGTAAGGGATTTGTTTATGAGCTGTGCAAGAGGTGCACAGAGGTGAGCTGTGCACTGTTTGACCAGAAACATGCTAATGTCATCAAAACCACTTGATTTTTTTTGTCTGGGAATGCCCTAATAATGCCCTCAATTTCATATGCGTCAGTAGGCCACAAGAAAAGTGAGTCGTTAAACTTGGTTCCCGTATTTTCCTCATTAGGCACCATAGGCAAATTAGCAGCCAACTTAGGTCCAATTGACACAAAGTGCAAATTTAATTCTTCAGCCAACTCAGGAGCCTCACTGGAATTCTGGCTAGCATGTGGAAGAGTCACCTTATGGGGTTTATGGGTACATGTAAATTTGTTCAAATCTCTCCATAATTCCTTGCTATTATTTTTATTGTTTTTAAAAAGGTTGCCATAAAAATTAGTTTTTGCTTCCTTAATAAGGATGTTAACTTTTTTGTACGCAGATTTGTATTTCTCTTTATTATTAGCATCTGGATTCCTAATGTAATTCCAGTACAACTTATTTTTCATTTTGATTTCTTTTAGCAGATCTAGAGAAACCCATTCTTGAGTCCTTTTTGCTCGTTTGATGGTAGTTTCATTTTTAAAGTTGGGCTCAATTAAGGGAAATGCAATATCCAAATGATGTGTGAATTTGACTAAGAAATTATCATACAGTAGGTCCAAGTCATCTTTAAGATTTAACTCGTTCCACGTTTCATTCTTTAAGCCCTCAACCAAAATAGTATAGCCTTTTCAGAGTAATGTTGCATAATCTTAGCCTATAGCAAGGATGTATTTTACTTAGCTTATTAGATTCTAAGAACACGTAGATTGGAAAATTATTGGTGAAATCAGAGATGATAATGCCAGTATGAGTTCCCTTGCTTAAATGATTCGTCCAAATATTGTCAATTCTCATAGCAGAGGAGTCAGTAATTCTAGTTGGTTTTGTGATAATTGGAACAAATCCTACAGAAAGCCAATCATTCACAATAGATGAAATGGCGTAATCAGACAAATACTTATTTAAGTCAACATTATAATCTCCTAAAATATAACCTCTTTTCTTCTCGGCACAAATTTTGTTTATAGTAAAACTAAATGGATTGCTGAAATTAAGCATGTTGCCAGCTGGAGGCCTATAGACTACTCCAACAACATACACATTGTGCCCAAAAGTAATTTCTAGAAACATACCCTGGCCATCCAATTCATCAATAGAAAACTTTAAGTCATGTCTAACCTGGAAGCTACAGCAGTTTTTAATTAGCATTCCAATATCTCCACCCTTTTTTAGAATTCTGTTTCCTGCTATAAAAGTGTATAACCATCTAGGTTACAAACACCATGATTTAGATCATTGAACCACGTTTCTGTGACGCATATGACATCGAATTCAGTATTAGTGGCATTAAGAATGTATTCAAATTTATCGAATTTGTTCTGAGTAGAAAAGTCCCTGACATTTAGATGGACAAAAGAAACAGAACTCTCGATAAAGTTACCAACAATAGAAGAACCTTCAGGAACCGCAGTGGTATTGTAAAACGACATTTTAAAATTGTATGATAATGGGCATACGTCGGGGTCAGAAAAAATAAAATCGAGTTCATCGTTAATGTGAAGTTCGTCGCATTGTCTATGAGCGTCGTTGGTATCACTCGCAAAACACTTTCTTAAACACACATTGTTGTAAACATCGTCATTAGTATGCGTTTTGAGATACAATTTTGTGGGAATAATTCTGGGAATATGTTCCGTCATACAACTAACGATTAGTCCATTAAACAAGGTTAGTTTTCCTCAAATGAAAAGAAGTTAAATGGTTTCCACTCGAGTAGCGTACTTTGTATAATGGCATCAACAAGCAGTTTTTTGCCCAGGGAAGATAAGTGGATACCATCGGATGCAAGGATGCCATGTCTACGTGAAATTAAATGCCATAAGGAGATTAAATCAACTCCTGCTTCCTTACAGCATGCGATTATATGGCCATTGCACTGAACAATATACTGTTGAAGGGAAGGCCAGTGATGTACACGGAAATGCTGCTTTTGAGGGAAGATACTAATAACTGATGTCAATCAACTTAAGTAGTTTTGGGGCAATGACTGCCGGAGAGTTTAAACCTACATTGTTGGTCCCAGCACAGAGCATTACATTGTTGATAGCTTCTGAAGGATTTAAAATGTTGGGAACACAGTCACATAGATGCTCAAGACGGGCACCAGGAAAGCACCAAGTCTTTGAATTGCCAATATTCCATGGAAGTTTAACTTTCCTGACCTGTGAATCGCCAATAATTAGGAATTTTAATTTTTTCCTTACTTTTTGTGTAAGCTAGCTTCCATAGCATTAGGAGTGTCGCTGCTCGAAAAAACTGTGCTCTTCCTAGTGAAGCTGGGTGAAAACAACTGATATAACTTAACCGAACCTATGACATAGAAAAAGTAGGCCGAATGGGACAACCAAAGCCCACCAAGATGCAACACAACCGCTACGAAAGCTTCTGCATTGGGTGATGGCCAAGTCATTTGTGACCATGATACTGTAAATCTTGTAGTAAATGCCCTGCTCACTCTTAAAATGCTCTTAAGTTACAAGTACCAAATCGTTGAGTTAATGCCCTCCCCTTAAATCTGGTTTTTTTTTTACTACAAAATTGACTAAAAGCTTACAACATTAAATTTGTATCCAAAGTGTTTCTCGATAACCATTTTCATCACCATTTTCCAAAAGTTTGCATTTGGATTTGGAAATCAATCTCCCCTGGATGTAAAATGGTTGCTTGCTCCACCATTTCAGCATGCCTTCAGTCGTGTAGTTTAAGAAGGATTGTGTGGTTAGAAAAGCTGAGTAACATGCAATAGTTTTTACAATTTGATCAGACACCAATAATTTTCACGCCAATTCCAATCCAGGCAATTTCCATGCCAAACCAATCCCGATAATCAAGTTTTTTTTTTTTATTACAAGAAAACTCCATAAAGCAATGAAACATATTTACAATGAATAAGGTTCTTCCCCCAAACTAAAAATAGAATGGAGGCTTCCTTTTCCGAAAAGTTAGCTGAGTTTTATGAACCTTAGCCTACTGCACTGCAGACTAGCCGCTGGCTTAAGTAGAGGGTGACATGATTGTATGATCTTGTCTAAATAACACGTAATGGATAAGGGTCATGTGTGTATTCTCTTGCCTAAATTCATGTGTTCACTGCACTTACATTTAGTAAATACGAATTCGCTTATGCGGCAATAATTACACTTGAGCATGAAGGCACATTGTCAGAAGCGTATTATCAGTTACTACAATAATCCAGAGCCCATATAATGTGCAACAGTGGTGAATTTGCTGCCACCAGCAAAGATTACTTGCTGCAAGTCTCATGTTAAATGCCCAAGTGTCTATGCCAAAGCAGTTAATTTAGCAAGACTTGGGGTTGGGCATTTATAAAACCTAACCCATTTTGTAACCTTACTTCTGTGTAAGGAGCGTGTTTACTTCATCACGAAAAAGTCGACGATAATGTGCTCTTTCACATTCATGATCTGGATTCGCCCTAGCAATGATGCAATGCCTTTATTCTCATTTACTCACAAATTTAGTTTATTAGATCGTCGCTCCTCCAAAAAACCAACATAATTCCGAGTTAAAACTTAATTTCTAACCAAACAAACCTTTGGAACTACAGCATGGAGGCGGTTGCATACTGACACGCAGCAAGCGCTGCCATTTTTTTGGAAGTTGGTGGGGAGTTTGTATTCTCTTCCTTCCAGGAGAGAGTGACTCACATCGGAAGCTGGCGTAGATAACTGTCCTGGAGGGAAAATTTGCCAACTTCACACCAACTTATGGAAAATGGCATCACAAATGCACAGTAACCTACTATAGTTCCTGACCATGAATCTTGTTGGAAAATTGTGATTTCATTAAATGCATGAAGCTGCTAGTTAATTTTGCAGCAGAAAAATTATGATTTAACTCTACTATTTCACGATTTTAATCATAAAGTATTTTAGTAAGATGCGCATTAGCTTCGCTTGAGCGTTTAACATGTGATTTTCGGTAATAGTTTGTTTCATTTTTTACAACTAACGTTCTGATAGGTAAAAATTAATTCATGTCATCTGTTACCTGGTTTTACCAGTAAATTTTCACGGATCTAGTGATCTGTATCCTCATGCCGTCTTCATCAAGACCATTAGAGGAAATGACTGCTGGATCCATGTTCAAAAAAATATGGGTAAAATTACCTTTTACCTACTATAACCGTATGAAAAATAAATCTAATAATCTTCAATTCACAGGAAGCTACATACAGGGTGTCAGAAAAGTCATGGTCATAACTTACATGGTATGTAGTACTCATCTAGACGAACAGAAAAGTCCATATAAACATAGGTCCGGAATCGACCGGTTTCCAAGATCCAGTGACCTTTGTCCCACAAAAACACACGCATTTTCAGCCAACATTCAGGGGCAGCGAGCTAAATTCAGAAACATAAAAAAAAATGTCTCTTAAAGACAAGTGAAATAATCCTCAGCCTGGAAATAAGCGGTGGTGTTTACCCCCTTTACCTCAAAATGGTAGAAGCGTCTTCTTAGTATTTTGTCAGAAAGCTAGTTCACACAACAAGACACTGCGCTCTTTTGGGATTCACTCTACTACATTCAGCGTGCCACACCATGCTGGCACCCGCTGGAGGCTTAAAAATAAGTAATGTCTAAGCAATGCGAAATGCTGAATACATGCCCCGCAAGAGACGAATTTAGTTGTGTGAAGTCACAGAGGCCAATAACTTGACCCAAGAAGCGTGCGGCACGAGCGGAGCAAGAGACCACCACGACCAACTCGCTTGCTCGCTGCTGCTCCCACCGCCTGCTCTCGGATCAAGTTACTGGCCCCTGTGTGTGAAGTCAACGGTGTGAGGACATATCCAGCCATGATCCATTCGTGATAAGTCACTAGTTTCTTTTCCTGAGAAACCTACAAAACGAAAACTCGCTGGAAACAAAATTATGGGAACGTAAGGAGGTATTGGTTGAATCCTGAAAAGATGCAGGGCAATTCTCCATGACATGACAACAGATGTTCAAAGTGGCTGCCATTTGCCTGGATGCATGCCTCCGTTAAGGGATGCACGGATTCTCTCGCATAGTCCTTGGTTTTGCCTCACTTGCTGAAATGCAGCTTCAACTTGTTGCCGCAGTTCTGCCTCGGTTTCAATGTTTCTTGAATACACGAGTCCTTTCATGTAGCCCCAGATGCAAAAGTCCAATGGGTTCAGGTCTGGTGATCGGGGAGGCCATAGACGTGGTCCGCCTCGGCCAATCCATCTCTCTCCAAACAGTTCATTGAGGTGTTGCCTGACAGCAAGCTGGAAGTGGGCTGGTGCCCCATCGTGCATGAGCCACATCATCTGACGTGTCCTGAGTGGGACATTTTCGAGTAGGCCAGGTAGGTTATCTCGCAGGAAGGTGAGGTATGAATCCCCAGCAAGCCTGTTGGGTAAAACATGTGGCCCTATGAGAACATCCCCTACGATACCAGCCCACACATTGATGGAGAACCGACTCTGATGCCGTGATTGCAGGATCGCGTGGGGATTTCCGTCAGCCCAAACATGGGTGTTATGGAAGTTGACAATTCCATCACGGGTAAATCCAGCTTCATCAGTAAATAACACATTATGCAGGAAGAGAGAGTTAGCAGTGCAATGCTGATGTAGCCACTAGCAGAATTCAACCCGTGCCGGATAGTCGTTTTCGTCTAGGGCGTGCACTCTCTGCAGGTGGTAAGGACGCAGCAATTGTTCATGGAGGATTGTTCATGGTTTATATTTTCTGCTGCGGCAATCCATCGTGTGCTCGTTCCCGGGTCCTCGTCAACTCTCTGTAGCACTCGCTCTTCCAGTTCAGGAGTTCGGACGTTCTTGGTCTTCCCTCTCGTGGAGCGACCTCGAATGAGCCACGCTCACACAGACGTGAGTGGATCCTTGCAAACATACGACGGTCTGGATGCCTTCTGTTTGGATAGGTCTCAGTGTACAACCGTGCATCTTCCACTGCGTTTCCATTGGCCCGCCCATACATGAAATGCATGTCGGCCATCTCTTGATTGGTATGGTTAACAGCCATTGTGCCCTGGCAATACGTACAAACACATAACCAGACACTGTAATTGTGAGATGTACTTGTGCTCAACACAAGGGGAATGTCTGGGCACAGCTCATGAAGTGGGGATTTTTCACTTGTCTTTAAGAGACAGTGTTTTTTATGTTTCTGAATTTAGCTAGCTGCCCCTGAATGTTGGCTGAAAATGCTTGTGTTTTTGTAGGAGAAAGGTCACTGGATCTTATATGGACAGTTTTTTGGGCAGTTTTGCAATCCAGTACTGTACACAAGTTTCATTATCTTGACAAAGACTTTCCAGTGATGGAAAGCTAAAAGTTATTTAGTGAACACCTGAAAACATTTGGCTAACTGCACATTAAAGCCGATTACCACAGAAAATTTTCATTCTGGATCCATTCAGAATATAAGAACACTGGCAGTAAGTAAACATTCAAAAATCAAAACCAATTCAGCATAGAACTGTTTTTAAAAACGACCAGCCACATCCCAGTTGCTGGCCAGTTGTTGGCCATAACTAGTAACAACTATTTTTAATTTTGATTTAACGGTTACATTTCTGTATCAAGATATCGGATCAGCATGAAATTTGACAAAACTGATCCCTAAAAGCATGTGATAACGTTGTCGTATGTTGTGCAACCTTCATATAAAAAAAATAAGTTTAAATAATCCAAAGTGTCTACTTAGTTTAAAGTCTGGTGGTGGCAAGCATTTTTAACAGGAGCAAATTAAAATGGAGCAGGCGGCCTGCCTCGCCTTGCCTACGTCAGGTACGTCGGACCTCCTGCTCCATCTTCATTTGCTCCTGTTTTTACTAATTAGTCAAAATAGTGCCCCTCAAAAAACCAACGCGGGAGGATACTTTTTTTTAATCGAGTGATCGTTTTTTCATTGGGGGTTATCTTGTATTCACAAGATATTTTTTTTAAACAATGTAAACTGTTTGCTTACTAAATAACATTTTAATGCTTAATGTGTTGAGCTACCTTTGGCCAATAAAAAGAACTCGGGACAGTTTAAAATGGGTATATTGAAACATCAAACTCTTAAAATTAAGAAAATGTGCAGAGTTTGTTGAAACCTGAAAAAATTATTTCATCAAGAGCTTTTTAGGTTCAAGCTTTGTTTGCCAACGACCCCTTCAGGTTTTTTTTTTAATTCAAACAAGATCTAAGTTTCCGAGTGGCAACAAGTGTCTGTCTGCCGCCATTTCGTAACAATCCAGCTTTTTTTTTAATCAAAGTGGTTGAAAGCATTTGTCTGCCATCAGCGGATTTAACGGGGTTGGGGAGAAGGGGGGGGGGGACATTTGACCCATTGACATTTGAGCCATTGGAAAGGTGGTAGAAAAACCTTTAAAATGGTGTACTGAAACATTAAAATCCGCCAAGAACGGAAAATATGCTTAGTTCGGTTTGGCCTTGTTTATCAACAACTAACGGCCAAATTGGCCTTTAGCAAAAATATTTTAATCGGTAACCTGCCCAATTTAATCGCCAATTGGCGAGTGAGTGGTGGATTTCTGCACATATAGTCCTGTGCAAATAGAATCCAATAATCCTGGAGGAAGGAAGCATTCATCTGCCATCACCGCATAACGACGTTTTTTTATTTTATCAAATTTAAACAGAATCTAATACTCCGGGTGGCAGCAAGCAATTCTCTGCTAACATCCTCTTACAGATTTTTTCTGTGAAGTTTAAACAGAAACCAATAATCCGGGTAGCATCCTCTTACGGACTTTTTTTTTCTTCAAGTTTAAACCGAATCCAATGACTCGGGTGGTAGCAAGCAATTTTTTGCTATCATCTTCCCCCACAACCCTAGAGACTTTTTTGGCAAGTTGAAAGAGATTCCAGGTGTTAGGAAGCATTTTTCTGCTAAAATCCTCTTAATGATTCTTCTTAGTCAAGTTTAAACAAAATCCATTAATTCCGGTGGCAGGAAGCAGTTTTCTGCTAATATCGTCTTACAAACTCTTTTTTTTTTTTTTTTTTGTCAATTTAAACTAGAGGTCCACCGAATTTCAAGTTTCGGCCATAAAGTTATAGCTCAGTTTCGGTTTCGGCTGCAACTAGTTTGACTTGTTTCGGTTATGGTTTCGGTTTCGGCCGAATCCTATGCTACAGTTTCCAAACCAAATTCCACCTCCCAGCAGTAGCTAGTTTAGAGTTACTAGGCTGCAGCCTAGGAACGCACAGGGAGCACCATCACAGATCCTGTTCTCATGCCCACGCTATCAATAATAAAAACAATTTTTTTCAATCGAAATTCAATCACATTTATGGCTTCGTTGCTCTACAGGGAATTTTTTTTTTTTCTCTTTACGTTTTCAAGCAAAGCTTATACTTACTGAATGAAGCCCTTTTCCAGAGATCTGGACTAACATCGCCGAAACGAATTAACGGTTATTTAATTAAAACAAGACTATTGTCCCCCCAAGAAACATTCAAGCGAAAGTTCTGAAGTCTTTTCGCATTGACAGTTTTTTTTATATTCTGAAACATTCTGACGCACGTGGATTTAGGGCTGGAAATGGGTAAACCGGGCTGTGCCTTCCAATCTACACTATGTCTGCGAAAAACCACACTCTCTTGATTTTTTTTTAATTTTTATCCTTGCTTTTGTCTAATTATTAAAACTGATATTATTCAGGGTAAGGTTCTGGTTCCGGTTTCGGTAGTGGTTTCGGTTTCGGCCAAAACCGATACGCCAGTTTCGGTAGAGGTTTCGGTTTCGGCCGAAACCAAATTGCCAGTTTCGGCCGAAATTAAATAACTGGTTTCGGTAGTAGTTTTGGTTTCGGCTGAAAGTGAAAAACTTGGTTTCGGTCGACCAATAATTTAAACAGAATCGAATAAACCCGGGTGGCATGAAGCAATTTTCTGCTAACAGCCTCTTACAAACTTTTTTTTATTTCAAGTTTAAATAGAATCTGGGTGGCATGAAGCAATTTTCTATTAACATCCCTTATGGGCTTTTTTTGTCAAGACTAAACAATCAAATGATCTCGGTGGTGGCAAGCAATTTTCTGCTTTTTTCCCCTCTCTGCTAAACCAACAACTTTTTTGTCAACTTTAAACAAAATCCAATAATCTCGGGTGGCAGGAAGGAATTTTTTAACAACATCACTTACAGACGTTTTTTTTTTCAAGTTTAAACAGACTCCAAACCCGGGTGGCAGGAAGCAATTTTCTGCTAACATCCTCGTATAGGCTTTTTTTTGTCAACTTTAAAGAGAATCCAATGATCCGGGTGGTAGCAAGCTTTTTCTGCTTTTCTCCTCCTCAAGGGG
>JAHWFP010254687.1:18651-100605 GCA_023313725.1 Lithobius niger
CCCCCCCCCGGGTGGCAGGAGACTCCAGGTTTTGCACCCCCCCCCCCTACTTGCAACAGCCAATCAGAGTGCAAGGTTGCTAACCCGGGTGGCAGGAGACTCCAGGTGTCCTTCTGTGACATGGCATGGTCACTAGGACCAGCGCCATAGTACTGTTGTAGTTGTGCGCCATCCACCAGGTGGCACACATATAGCCAGTAATAAAATGTCTGCTCAATCCAACAACATGTGCACGTGCACTCTCTTAACGTTACATGGTGTCAGAGTAGTTTGAACGCTTCAAACTCACCAGAGTTGAATGAATGAATAGTTTATTCAGGGCCTGGGCCCGAAGCCATGCACCTTACAACAAAAGTTAGACAACACTACAACCATCAACCAACACATGACATCCTATGTAAACAACGCGTTACGGAGTGGAGCAGAGCACAGGAGGGAAATACAAATGGGAGCGCAGGGGTCACACTCGAACACCGGATCCCAAAACATAGGAGACGACTGCTCTTAGCCGCACTGTCATCATACCCGAGTGCTGAAGAGAGAGGAGGGCCGATAGACAACGGTCTGCGCGTGCGACAGCGAACATGCGAGCCCGAGAGTCAAGGAGCACCGGGCGCTCCAGCAGAAAGTACGCAGGAGTCTGTGCTTGACCACAGGCTGGACATGCAGAAGACGGGCACCACCCCATCCTGTGCCGATGAGCTGCTAACAAGGAGTGGCCAGGCCGGAAACGCGAAAGTACTCTACAGGCCTTCGGAGGCAAAGTGTCCAACGGAAACCACATGGAACAGTGCGGCTGCAGAGCCCGCAGAACTTTCCCCGTGGGGGCACCAGACCAGATCTCGTCCCATTCAGCTAAAAGACACTTCCTGAGCACTGGGTGCCTGGTCCTGGGCAACGGCACCGGCACTATCGTTCCCTCCTGGCCAGGGGAACTCCTGGGGAACTCCTGGCCAGGCGGTCAGCCTGCTCATTTCCAGAAACACCCCCATGTCCTTTCACCCACCGAATGCCGACAGAGCCATACGCAGACGCAGCATGAAGCTTAGTACACACTTCTAGGAGAAGTGGATCACTCAGATCTAAACACGCAACCGCCCGGCAGAGAGATGCGATCGCACTGTGTGAGTCTGTACAGATCACAAAGGACTCAAGCCCGACATCAAGGGCAACATCCAGCGCCACAAAGATCGTGCAGAGCTCACACAAGGTGCTCGAAAACACAGCTCGAAGCCGCCTGCTATAAAACACCTTCAGCGAAGGGATTGCCACCCCCACCCCACCCCACCCCTACTCATCACCCTGTCAAACGCTGTATCACAGTACACTTCACACGCGAGAGAGCTCGCCGAGAACACCGAGGCCAGAGAAGGAGCCCAGGCCCACGGACAAAAGGGAACTGCACGCAATGCACTCTGATAAGAAATAGCCTGAAAATGCTCCAGAGACACAGCAGCAGAACAGCCTAGGCCTAGAACAGCCTGGGAACAGCCTGGGCCTAGAACAGCCAATGCTGCAGGGGACAGCTTGCAATAGTCCGCCAGAATACTGCCAACACGGTCGTTCTTACCCCTGCTCCCTGGATTCCCTCTCTTCTTCTTGCGTGCCGGTGGTGAGCTACCTCTTTCTTTCACGAGAGGCACTTGAGAGGGAACGACAACAGACAGAGACACTTCCTTAACACCGAAAGCCTGGCTCACTACCACTGACGAATTGTGCTCGGGCTGTACAGCACACAGCCGCGGGAGAGACACCGAAGCAGCAGCCGCATCTGGACTTGGCGCACACACCACTGGATGCACACTCACTGCAGCACCAGGGAAATCCTTCCTTGCACTACTCACTCCATCTACATTACCATGTACCGGAAAAGCAAAATTCGTAGCATTCACAGCCTCGGCTGCCACTTCTGCTCGAGCAGCACGCAAGTGGGCGTAAAGCTGACGCGGATCACGATACGCCGCGCAGGATGCGCAGTACAGGCTCGTGCAGGCACGTCTAAAATGGCCACGCATCCTGCACTTAAGGCATTCTGGCGCGCAATCCGCGACAACAACAAGCGTTGGTATCCCCCGAACCACACACACATTCGGTACGTCCTCTATCGTTTTGAACGATTTCAACCGAAAAGTGACAAGGCGGATTGTGGTGTCGCACACCTCCTCACCACGAGGCGTTCAAACGCATGACTCTCTAAGACAGCAAAGTCTTGAAAGGCCGCAGCAACGTTGGCAGGAGATACACTATACGGGAGCCAATGTAGTCTAGCACTCACGGGTTGATCGTGAAGATTGTAGATCTCAACGGGGCAGCCGTTTATCGACAACTTGGCCGTAAACAGTTTCCTCTTCGCAGCAGGAGAAGCAAGAGTCACTTCAAAAGCATTAGTAGTGTGCAGCGGGCCCACTGCTTCAACCTGTCCCCTCCCCACAACTTCCGAACATACAATACATTTGAGCCAACAGGTAGGGCTTCCCCTCCTCGCCGCATAACAGGATGAGCGACCGTGTCAAGTCAGCAGATAAAAGTCCGCCACTGTACATCCTCTTCAATGCCAACAATTGACGGCTATCTTTCTTCACCACAGGCACATCGCTACTTTTCCCTTGAACAAACGACGATCCCTCTTTCACAGCCGCCGAAAATTTCTTCACAGTTCTAATCGCCTCCTGGCGGTCAGTCGGGACTGCCTTCACTGCCTCTAACTGCCCGCCATCTTGGCCACTTTCTCCCATAACAACCATCGAGAATGGACGAAGACCTACCTTAAAACATCATCCCGGCACAGTCCACGGCCAGTAGCTCGAATCACAACATCTTCAAACACATCGTCCTCCACAACACCAACATTTACCTCTGCTGCAGTCAGCACTTTCAAATCACACAAGTCTCTCAAAAGAGCATCCACATCTTCCGCCATATTGTCAACGTCAACAATTCACCAGAGTTGAAGAAACCAGACAACAATCGATTCAGCAAAAATGCCCGATCCACAAGCAGGTGCGGAAGCTCTGCCAATACAAGGCATGAGGCTACCAAAGCCACTCAGTGTCATGCCCGACAATATGACGAACGCATGGCGATTATGGGTACAACAATTTGAATGGTATGCGATCGCTACAAAACTTGACAGGCAACCACCCGAAGTGCAAACTGCAACTTTTATGTCAGCGATAGGATCTGATTCTGCTATTATTTACAACAACTTTGAACTTAAAGAAAACGAAAAAAAAAACCATTTGAAAATAATAAAAGAAATATTCAAAGCAAAGTTTGCCCCAAAGCTTAACGAATCCTATGTCCAACTTGTCTTCAACCAGCTGAAACAAAAAGAAGGTGAAACGTTTGATGAATTCCTAACAGTAGCCCAAACACAAATAAAAGACTGCAATTACGGAAAAATGACTGATACTCCGCTCAGGGATAAAATTTTGTTTGGAATTCCTAGTGAAACTTTGCGTCTTCGATTGCTTGAAGATGACAGTCTACCACTTGACAAAGCTATTAAAATGTGCCGTGCATTCGAGCAAGCAACAAAACAAGTGCAAGCCATCAAAGCTCCTGAAACACCAATAGTGGATGCTGTGAAAGTGGCTACAAATTACTGTAATGAAAACAAAAAGCATGAACCATCCCCCCAGCAACAACAGTTTGACTGTCGGTGTTG
The DNA here is from genome assembly GCA_023313725.1 of Lithobius niger. Lineage (NCBI taxonomy): Eukaryota > Metazoa > Arthropoda > Chilopoda > Lithobiomorpha > Lithobiidae > Lithobius > Lithobius niger. Next base: position 22,319 of record JAHWFP010254687.1, read on the forward strand.
TGGTACGACACACAGTAGAAACCAGTGCCCTGCATTTAGACAGATTTGCGGAAAATGCCACCTTAAAGGCCATTATGCTTCTATGTGTCGCACTGGTCACCCTCGCCAGATTCACGAAGTTTACCAACAAAAGGACAATGTTGACAATCCAGACTGCAACGACGTGCTCTACGTACAAAGTGTAAATGCACCAGAAAGTATGCCTACACCAAATAGGCCCGTTGGGAATTGGTTTAAACCAATTCTTATCTAACAGCAACATAAGGTGAGTGTCAAATTGGATACGGGTGCACAGTGCAACGTTTTGCCATACAAAACTGCTCAAAATCTCAAAGCACCCATCACTCATTCCCACAACCGCATGCCTCGTGACTTATTCAAAGCACCGTATCCCCGTCAAAGAACAAATCAGCGTGGCTAGTTCGGCAGCCATGAGCCAAACCCCAAAATTTGTATTAAGTTTTTTTTACTGCTGAATTTGATCAAGGACGTGGTCAGCTTCAAGAAATCTGTTGATGACATTCTGTCATTCTTGGGCATTTCGATATACCGGCGGCCCCCCCCCTCCAAAAAAAAGAAATCTGTTTTTTGGCTATAACTCCTTAACCCAACAAATCAAAAGCATAATGTGAAGCAAAAATGTTCAGCACACAATTCTGGACAAGACAGGTGATAGACATCTTTTAGGTAAAAGCAACCATTGAACCCGAAAATCGTATTTCAAGTTTACCCCCCTTAATTTGAGTGCTCCATTGTTCAATTGATTGTTACAGTTTCAAAGTGCTCTGTCGAGCTTTCTAAAGCCCGAAATGTCCACCTGAAAGGTGGGGATCTATTCTTTCTATCAAACCTAACCGAAAGTGTTTAACTTAGCTAGTGACCGTCTTACGTCCACCTAAAAGTGAAGAAGTAATGGAGTAGAAGCGAAAGCGTATGGTGATTTGTCGAATTCAATCTTGTCTTGCGAGACCTCTAATAGACCGAAATGGACATGCTTAGGATATACTGAAAGATGGGGATCTATTCTTTCCGTCAATCCTAACCGAAATTGTTTAGCTTAGATGAGACCGTTCTACGCCTGTTTAAATATGAAGCTGTAGTGGCTAGTTTCAATTTCAAAGTGCCATTGTAATGCTCATATTTGTATTTGTGTCTAAGCTAAGAAATATCGGTTAGGATTCGTGGAAAGAATAGAGACCCACCTTTCAGAATATCCTAAGCATGTTTATTTCAGGCTATTAGAGGGTTCGCAAGACCACTTTGAATTAGAAAATCAGCACATGCTTTCACCGCAACACCATTACCCCTTCACCTTTAAATGGACGTAGGACGGTCCCTATCTAAGTTAAACAATTTCGGTGTGGTTTGATGGAAATAATAGATCCCCACCTTCAGAAAATTCTAAGCATGTCCATTTTGGGCTATTAGAGGGCTCGCAAGACTAAGTTTGAATTCGAAAATCACCATATGCTTTCACCTGTACGCTATTACCTCTTCACCTTTAAATGGATGCAGGACGGTCCCTATCTAAGTTACACATTTTCGGTTAGGTTTGATGGAAAGAATAGATCTCCACCTTTTAGAAAATGCTAAGCGTGTACATTTCGGGCTATTAGAAAGCCCGACAGAGCACTTTGAAACTGTAATAATCAATTGAACAATGGAGCAGTCGGTGCAAATTATTAGGGGGTAAACTTGAAATAAGATTTTCGGGTTCGATGGTTGCTTTTACCTAAAAGAAGTGTATCACCTGTCTTGTCCAGAATTGTGTGCAGAACATTTTTGTTTCAAATTATACTTTTGATTTCTTGACGGTTAAGGAGTTGCAGCAACAAAACATTTTTTTTGGGCGGGGGGGGGGGGCGGGCGGGGGGGGGTATATCGAGATGCCCAAGGATGACAGTATGTCATCAACCGGTTTCATGAAGCTGACCATGTCATTGATCAAATTCAGCGGTAAAAAAACTTAATACAAAATTTTGGGGTGCCCTGAAATATGCCATTGGCTGCTTGACTAAGAATGTCAGGTTAAAAATCAAAAGACCGGCATCTCATTTATTGTCGTAGTAGATGAAGATGTGCAACCAAGACTAGGTTGCGTCATGCATCAAACTCAATTTAGTAAAATGTGTGGACAGTGTAATCAGCTCAACGAGCCCAACAGATGAACAAATAACAAAAGAAATTTTTTCAGGCCTTGGCTGTATAAACAATTTTGAATATGACATTGACTTGGACGAAAAAGCAGAGTTCAAAGCTTATCCTCCCCGACCTGTTCCTTATCCCATCCGCGATAATGTTAAGGCTGAATTGGACAAAATGGTAGAATTGGGTGTAGTGCGACGTATATCCGAGCCAACCCCAGTGGTCAGTCCATGCGGTCAGTAAAAAAAAATGGTAAAATCCGACCATGCCTTGACCCAAGAGAGATAAACAAAAATCTGAAGCGCCGACACTACCCTCTCAAAACCATAGAGTAAATTGCCACAAAACTCAAAGGAGCCAATACTTCGCAAAACTAGACTGTGAAAAAGGTTTCTGGCAAGTTTGCGCAAGTGAACGCACGTCAGGTTATCTTACCATGAATACTCCCTGGGGACGGTTCTTCGTGTTCCATTTGGATTGGCCTCAGCCCCGGAAATCTTCTAAGAACTGATGAACGAAAGTTTGGAAGGCATTGACAATGTAGAGTGCTCCATGGATGACATGCTGCTATATGCGGCCTGGCTCGAGGAATAAGGAAACTGTTGAAAATTGTAATTCGACGTCTGTATGACGCAGTCAACAAGTCAGTCATCGTATCTGTTGATGCTAGCTCAACAGCCGTGGGAGCCGTACTGATGCAAGCTGGTCAACCGATAGCTCACGCAACGCAATCCTTGACGGAAGCCCATCAACGATATCCGCAAATTGAAATAAGAAGCTTTTGCTATTCGGTTTGCGTGCTTCAAGTTTCACCAGTACATATTTTAAGGCAAACAAGTCACCATAGAAACTGACCACAAGCCACTGGAAGCAATCAGTAAAAAGACATTCGCCAATGCACCGCCCCACCTACAGCGCATATTTTTTGACATTCTGCTGTATGCTCCACATATCACATACGTGAAAGGGAAAGACATTCCAGTGGCAGACACTCAGTAGAAACTGTCGACCAAAAATGCCAACCCAGGAGACGACCCTAGAAGTTTGTATTGTGTTACCGATGTCTCCTATTACCGCAGGTGAACTACGCCGAGAAACACAAACAGATCCCCACTTGATGACACTGCAGGAAATCATAAATGCTGGTTGGCCATCCACAATTGATTAGGTAGCAAACTTGCTTCGCCCGTATTGGACATTTCGGGATCAAATTTTTATGATGAAACTGTGTTCAAAAACACAAAACCCATTATACCACAAGCTCCACCCCAAGTTTCCGGAAGCCATTCACACTGGTCACCTAGGTATACAGAGTTTAATTTGCCGTGCAAAGGATGCGGTCTATTGGATTGGCCTAACACAAGCAATAGAAAACTATGTACAGCAGTGCTCCGTCAGCCAACGAACGCAGCGAAGCAACAACAAAGAACCAGTTTTGATACGAACCGTTCCAGATTACCCTTTGCAGATAGTAGCCACAGATTTGTTCGAGTTTGGCAGATGGAATTATTTACTTATCACAGGTAGCTACTCTGGCTTCTATGACTTTGTGGAACTCGCTGAACCAACATCTGAAAATGTCATCAGGGAACTAAAAAACTGGTTCTCCGTTCATGGCATCCCGTTGGTGGTACAAAGTGATAACAGACCACTATACTCATTGCTGGCATTCACAACTTTTGCCACTGAGTGGAACTTCCGACACGAAACATCCAGCCCTCATTTTCCATGTTCCAATGGCCTGGCAGAGAGAAACGTACAGACGGCAGAAAGCCTCCTTCGGAAATGCACACAGGATAATAACGATTTGTATCTTGCACTACTCAACCTGCGCAACACTCCTCGCAGGAATGAGCTAGGGTCACTAGCACAGCGATTATTCAGCCGACGCACACGCACCAACCTTCCAATCACCAAAGCAGAGCTTGACCCTAGAGTGGAGTCCAACGTGCAGTTAGCTCTGCAAGATGCCAGAGACAAGTAGCAACTCTATGCAAATCGTAGCATGGGGCGAAATCCAAAACTCGCTGTGGGCTCTTCTGTATGTCTCCAGTCAAGCCATAGTAAATGGGAAGCAGCCACGCTTATCCAACCATTAGAGGCACCTCGTTCTTACCTCGTTCACACTCCAGATGGTCGACAATACCGCCAAAACTCTCATCATCTGCACCTACTATTGCCACCATCTCAGGAGAGCAACCAAGCAGCCCAACAAAACAACCACTACCAGTCCAGGTGCTCTCAGAACTGACTCTACCACGTGTACTGCATCCAACCTGCATTCAAGAAATGGCCAACCACGAGCCACACCAGGAAGTCAGCACTGAAGCTCCGCAGCTAGTGACAACAGGTTGTGGCCGGACTGTAAAACCCTTAAGATCTGTAACCCCAGTTTTTGTTTTTTTTTTCTTTTTTTCCCATTTCCTAAGGGGAAAGACGTGACATGGCATGGTCACTAGGACCAGCGCCATAGTATTGTTGTAGTTGTGCGACCATCCACCAGGTGGCGCACATATAGCCAGTAATAAAATGTCTGCTCAGTTCAACAACATGTGCTATGCACTCTCTTAACGTTACACTAACACCCCCCCCCCCCCACCCATCCCTCCCTTGCAACAGCCAATCAGAGTGCAAGGTTGCTAACCCGGGTGGCAGGAGGTGCAGCCTATTTTATTTACTTTACTTGGTTGCTTCGTTTACTTTTATTTACATAACTAAGACCAGGGTAGAAGAATATATAGGTAGTGCCACTCTTTCTCTTACAACGGTAAACAAATTTGGGACGAAAGAAGTACCTGCTTTCAGCAATTTAACGCCAGAGGGCGCTGTCCTCAAGTAACGGACCCTGAAAGCATCATGGGGATCAAAACTATTTAGCATCACTAAAACTAATTGATCACGATTAGAATACAAAATTAATCGTTTAAAATATACCATAATTCAGATTAGGACATTAAAATAATTTTAAGAACAATCAGAACTGGCTGATCGTTTTACTTTTTTTAATCCAACATTCAATTTTAGAACGGGTTGTCGTTACGAGTATAGCTAAGTTTAACACATGGTTTTGTATTCCGAGAATGCTCGACCACAGGGGCTCGTCACAAAATAAGCGTAGGCTGGCAGGACGAAAGGCCGGCAGAACGAAAAAAAAAAAAACAAACCAAAACTAACAAAATTGTGTGTTGTGTTGTTGTGGTTTTTTTTTTCGTTCTGCCAGCCTACTCTTATTTTGTGATTAGCCCCTGTGCACTCGACAAGCGTAATCATCTCCCGTTCAAACTGAAGCATCATCCGTGGTTTATGTTTATTGTAACGATCTATATACAGTTTGAATCGAACACAGAATAAGTTCTTCTACTTCGGATGATGCCCACGCACGAGTGTTTTTCTGTTTCCACAGGTATTGTCCCACTTGAAGTAAGGCCACATGAGACACTACGCAGCGAGGACTTGAACAAGCAGTACGCGCGAGCTGTGAAGAAATTTACCAGCCATCCAAGTAAACAACAGGGAAATGTAGGAAATCTTCTGATCAGTCACCAAACCCACAAGAACGAAGCAAATAACAAAGTTAATAATGAACCAATGCTTCTTAAGTTGAATGGTAATGACAGCAATGCCTGAACTGAAGTTCAAAACAAAAGAAAGTCCCGGACCCTAACCGTAGTTGGAGCCAGACCACAAGAAATGGTTTCTTGGATCAAAGGAGTCCCAAGACCCCCAGCCCAGGTAAAGAAAATATTTTCGTTGGCAGGTGCCATCCCACTGTCGAAGAGAGTGAACTATTCAGCTACTTGGCTGGCAAAGGGGTTAGGCATGTTGAAGTCCTAAAAGTGCCAACAAAAAGCAAAATCTACTCCTACTTCTGCCTTCAAACTGAGAAGGAAAATCTTGACCTTATAATGAAACCGGAGCTCTGGAACAGCGTTATTGAGGTACGTAAGTGGCAAGGACCGATCCGGCATTTATATGCAAACAGGTCTAAGCCCCACCGTGAAACTGAACATTCAGACACTGAAGTTATGTCCAGTTGTGGATGACAACAATTCGGCTGCAGGAAAAGTTTCAATGTTTTATTCAGCTTCTGCTGAAACGGAGGTGAACAGTGCAATAGTAGCAATTCCTACTAAGGCCGCCACACAGCTTGATGGTGTGGTAAGAGCCCCACCCCAACCCTCCACCCCATCCACCGCCACGACTCCCAAGGTGGCAGGGACAGGAAACGTGGAAGCCTCTTTCTTCAACACAGAAGACACAGTTACAGCAGGTGCCGAGCCTGACCTTAACCCCAGCGATAAATTAGGGGAAGACCTAATCGCCAAGCCCATTCCAAAACCTAGGGCTAATAACAAAACCCACCCCCAATGACCAGTTAGGTGGCAACAACACTTCGATTCTGGGTGGACATGGATGCAGCAGTCAATGACTAGCACACCAGTTTCTTATGTACAATTGCCAGGGTTTACAATCCAAGTACCAAGAGCTTAAATTCATTGTGGCTACTATGAAGCCAACTTTTGTGCTGCTGACTGAAATGTGGTTGGACGATTGTATTCTTGATGGGGAACTACAGATGGACAACTATGTACTGTACATATGTGACAGGAGAGAGCGACAGCATGGTGGTGCTGCGATTTATGTTGACTGCAACATCTGTGTGGAGTACATTGACTGTTTCAGATGCGATTTGGTCGAGGGAATTAGCCTCACTTTCAAGCTTTTTGGAGAAAGAACTACATTTTGTTGTTGCTACTGCAGCGGTTACAACGGCGATAACAGCAATGCTGATTTAAGGGAGTGGGTCGCTGCAAAAGTTGAGCATAACTGGATTTGCGCTGGTACTTTGATCTGCCCAAAATCAACTGGAATACCGAAGCCTTCGAGTGTGGAGCGAGCCAGGTCGAACGTGAATTTCTCGACTTTGCTCTCTCATATAACCTGGGACAACTCATTGACTTTCCCATGAGAATTGTCGAAGGACAACAGCCATCTACATTGGACACTGTATTCACCTCGGAATATGTTTATGCCTCTGGACAATGTTCACGCCCCTCTCTGGGGAAGGCAGATCAGCAGGGTATTCTCTGGATGGTGCAGTATTCAACCATTAAGGAACCTTCTTCACACACCAAAGGGGAGACAATCGAACAGGGTGTGAAAAGAAACTTTTTCAAGGCTGACTACGGGGCTATCAACAAGGAGCTGTCAAATGTTAAGTGTGCCTTGATCTTTCCCTCAGAAGCAGACATTGCCGAAGATTGGAGAAAATTCCAGGAACTTGGGGCATGGCTACAAGTCACGGATTTTGCCGTATTATGAACTAAACTAAACTAAACTAAACTATTACAATGGTTACTATGGCAACGCCGCCGCCATTTTTTTTTCAAGTTTCGGGCTTCGGCTCCTACGAGAACCAGACAAGTGCTGCCTTCTGGTGCTGTTGGTGGAAGTAGGTCTTTCTTTACCAAGGCCAGCTGAGATAGTAGCTGCGCTCCACTCCAGGCCCGTCAGCTTGCTTCTGTTTAGTGACAGACACGCCAGGAGTCGTCTAGTACCGTATGGCATGAGGATTGGTATCTGAACAAAAGTTATGCTTTAAACTTAGACATGTAAAGGTAACGATCAAACTGCGAGATCTAGCGCAGATTGAGGACTTTTCACGCATTCACTTAGGTCAGATACAAATTCCTTTGGGTTATCAATCCGTACAGTACTGGACGACTCCTAGCGTGTCTGTCACTAAACAGAAGCAACCTGACGGGCCTGGAGTGGAGCGCAGCTACTATCTCAGCAGGCCTTGTTCTGTACACAACGTTTTCAGATAATCGTCACTACCTACCTACTAATCTACCCTGACTAGGGGTGCCTCCATGGGGTGCCTTCGAAAATTGAGCCAACTGCCCGGAGTAACTCAAAATCTCACGACCGCGTGTATTAACTCCCTTGGAGTTAAGTGATCGTGTATACTGATGCTTGATCTGCCTTGATCCAGTTTGACCTAACGAGATTGCGTGTACAAATCCTAACAGAGTAACTGGGGTTAGGATCCAACTAACCTTAGTCGCCGAGGAAGGTTTATAGGGTTATTTACTGCTATTTCAAAATATGGCCGCGTTAGGTACGAGGTGTGCGGCACGAGATGAACTGTAAACTTGCATAAACAATGGCAACTAGCCGGCATTTTTAAGTGGAGAGTTTGTAATAAATTAGGTATAGCTAAGGAAATGACTGGTGAGCAAAAAAACGTTTTCAGTTGTATGTAACAGTAGCTAGAAACGTATTTGTAATGAGACTTAACAGATGTTGCAGCAATGGCGTCCTTTTCCGTTCAAATGTAGGTTCTCGTTAATTACGGTTAAGTTGTTTGCTTAAAATTTACAGCACATAAAATGGTGTTCGATCGAGTGATTGATATATGGTAAAAAGAAAGTAACTAACAACTATGTCCAGTTTTCCGTTTTCTATAATGAAAAGCTTTTATCCGCTTCGCTGACTTAGTACGTTGACAAGAAATACGAACCTTTTGTAACACAACTTTCTTACTATTTACAATAACGTGTACGTCCCCCTATTAGGAGAGACAGGTCAATAATGTGTATTGTTTGTGTACGTGATTGCAAACAATAAGAAACAAACAAAAAAGGTTTTATTCTCTTGTCAACCAGTAGATGAAGCTTTTCAAGAGATAAAGTTTGGTAGGAGATATACGTCATTTTGCTGTTAACACACGAATAGAGAGGGACTTAGCCTCACACAGAGGATGGCTCCCGCAGAATATGAAAAGGGGGAGGGGGGTGGAACTAGGCCTCGAAATTATCACCAAGTTTAAGAATATATTAGTTTATTTTCTACCAGATTCACTGCTTTATCAGTGTTAGCAAGAATTTATTCTTGCTGTTATTTATGTATTCTTGGTGTTAGTATTGAGCTGCTACAACTCGACCTAGGCATCAAAAACCATTCACGGTCTGCAGGGCCACAGCTAATTGTTGGGAGGGGGGGGGGTATAAATCGTGGGACCGTACCTAAGTCCGGGCTTTCTAGGTAAATTTGGCTTTGAATACAGATGAAAAATGGTCTTAATCTATGAGCAGACAATTTGCTTTTAACTAGTACAGGGAATCTGGACAAAATAAAAATTCAGCAAGGGTGTTCCTACTTCCTCGGCACACGAAATCAAAATTCGCCCATTTCAGGGCCTTACCCATCGAGTAACAGGAGCTAATGATACCAGTCCTTGCCCTGTGACATCAGCCGCTTTGACCCCCACATGTAAGGTTATAAAAGCCTAAGACAAATTCTAGGTAAATTTGGCTTTGAATACAGATGAAAGATGGTCTTAATCTATGAGCAGACAATTTGCTTTTAATTGGTACAGGGAATCTGGACAAAATAAGAATTCAGTAAGGGTGTTCCTACTTCCTCGGCACACAAAATCAAAATTCGCCCATTTCAGGGCCTTACCCATTGAGAAACAGGAACTAATGATACCAATCCTTGCCCTGTGACATCAGCCGCTTTGACCCCCACATGTTAGGTTATAAAAGCCTAAGACCCTGCATTGTCTTCATTGATAATTGTTTAAGTTGAACAATTATTTGTTCAGTATTTAAAGTAGCATGTCCTATAAAAGAAGAGAAGGCTGTTTTACAGGGTTCCTAAAAGTCCTAGGTTACCGATACCCTTGTAGTTTTTTTAATAAATAAAGATGGAAATATGAAACTTTGTGTGTTCATGTGTGTGTTGGGTAGGGAGAGCGATCATTTGGTATGTGGAGATGGCCCTACCCAGAGGCCCCAAAGAGGGGGACACGATATTCTCCATGGAATGGGGAGAGTTATGTAATGCACAAATGGAAAGGTTTTAAAACAAAGTATTAAAATTAAAATTGCATTAATAATCTCGAATGTGTGTACTGTGTCATTCCTAACTTCATACATACTGACTTCATATGTATTTAGTTTGGGGAGGGAGGGAGACTCTTGATTTATCTTTCAGCGGACAAAACAACGCCTATGTAATTACTTTTGTAACTGAAGCTGGGAATGTCGCATAGTTACACACTTAGTTGGTTTTAGTTGGTTGCCATATATTGGACGTGGTTGAGGGTATCAATGGGATTTTAATATTAATAGTTTCCCAGTTTTGGGTCCTTTCCATTGGCGTATTACTTCACCTCCCCCTCCCTTTCCACAGAGAATTTAGAGTCGTCTGTTGTGAGGTGCCTGAGAGGTAGGGCCCATCTCATTCACACCAAATGATAGCTTTCGCTACATCAGTGATGGGCACAAGTGAATTCCGGACTTGGAATTAATTGATTCAATTCCACTTGGTGGACTTGATTCTATGTTGAACAATTCCAGGTTGTAAATTAACGGATTTTACTTTATTAATCTTCAATACCACTTGACTTGATTTGGACTTGCGTATTTGCCTAAATAATAAACTAACTTGGTAGGAATTTACTTGATGACCATCTTCAGCCTATCTTGCGCTCAGGTTGACTTGACTTGCCAAGTTGTCCATTGGATTGGCATTGACTAGATTTAATTGGATTTTTATTTGACTTAAAATTCCTTGTTTTGACCTGATTTGAGTCAACGGTGAAATTCAGGCCAATGCCACTAAATCCAAATCAATTTACCCAATTTCAGCTCCAAAATTCACCAAAATCATCTAATTTTTTGGTAAAACCAGGAGCCAATGAAACGAGCCCCTCCGGCTCAATTGTTAATGGTTCCTGGTGAATCGTCAAAATTCATCTGAAATTATGCTGGACTTAGGCTGAATTGGATGGAATTAAATGGAATTTGTCAAAATACAACTGGCAATTGACTGGAACTAAGAGTGGCTCAACAGCAAGTCAGTGAATTGGAATTGATTTATCAGAATTAGAAACAAAAAGTCATTAATTGGAAATGATTTCCATTAGCAAATGCAGAAAGTGGCAACGATTTGAATTGCATTGAAACATCGCAGTGACTTGGTTGGAATTGACTATACGCCTTTGAATTGTAATTGATCTCGAATGGATTTGCTTATCAACGGTGTTTAGGTAAAAATGAATTTGACTTGACTTGCTGTTCAGTAACTGTGCGAGTAGTGCAACTCTCTGGGGTACTCGTGTAATGTTCTATACCAGAATAAACATTATTATCTAGGATGGCATAAGGGCAATCAATTGTATAAAACACTAATCAAGTATAAAATAGGTAGGCTAAATAATAAGCAAACATCCAATTATACTGGGCCTTTAATCGACACTCCGGTGTACACAATATTGACCCCACAATATGACCAATTAAATCAATGACAGATTGTTATGATTTGATTGTATCAATTAAAATTATCGGCAATGAGTCGAACGAATGGCATTACGGATTAAGTCGAGCGGTAAACCTAATCATTATGATATTCTGTATATTAATTAAAGGAATCTAATATCGTAGCGTACGGATTGGTACTAGTTAAACATGAACAATCATAGCTATTGCTAATGAATCAGAATACCTAGCTCTATAATAGAAGCTTGAGTGCGGCCATAGGCCCACGGCTCGGCTAGGCGGCGAAGCCCCGTCACCAACTCAGCACGGCTATCGGCCTGGCGTATTTCTGTATCGCGGCCTTCGGGATTTGACTGGCGTGAACTAGTTAACAACTGTTGAGCGGCTGATGATCGAATGATATCGCGCATTCCGAGGATCGGTTTAAATACTGTGGCGTTATCGGCCATGGTCGATCCATTGTAGTATTGATTTATTATTGAAATGCAAAATATAGTAACATTTGGACAGCTTGGGCCCTTATCGCCAAATGGGACCTCTACGCATGTCAATCATTCTATTGTTCCATTCGGGTTCATTAATTGTTCCCCGTATGCGGTGCTTTGAAGGTATATGCCGCCATCCCGTGTGGGAGAGATTTATTGTTATTCCACGAAGTGATCGATCACGAGCGACGATCTTATCATAAATAAATCTACTTCTAGAAAGTCATTTAGGTTCTACGAAACTGTCGTAAATAATGTCAGCTGGTAATGCCATCCTTTAAACTCTAACAATAGGTGTAATTACACTTGTTCAGTCTCAAATGATCTTGCCGCCTCTCGGTCACCTTTGAAGAGGACTCCCAATTATAATTGTTATCTGGAGTCGTTTTGATCTATCCGAATAAATACTCGGCTCATGCATTTTAATAAATGTATGATATTATGCAATATACATCCAATTAATTAATTGTATTGTTTCTGTTATGAATATTAATTAAGCCATTATTAATATCCTTACATAATTCCTGTTCATCCTAGAATCATGGTACCTTTTTAGTGGTTCCTTATTTTAACTTCCAAACCCAGCTCATTTATAACAGAAACTGCTTTTCATAATTAAGCAAGAATTTCGCATTTACCGACTGGCGCAAAGTTAATTGTCATGTGACTAGGGAAAACGCACCTTTCTTTGAGGTAAAAAAAACAACCTTCACAGAAATCAGGGCAATAATTATGTACAGCAAGATTAAATTACTTCATTAATTGAGCAATACTATTCTGGGTGGAAATGGAATAAAATACAGTATGGCTTAAGTGCATGCAAGACTCGAGAGCGCATTCTCCTTGTAAGTGAACTAAATTTTAATAAAATCAACTTTGTTGCTGTTGATCTGAAGTAAATGATATTTCGCTTTCCTTGGGCTTTCAACGAGGGAGGCGTGGCACTTTCCCATATCATGTTGTGCTCTTACTTTTCGACCTCGAGTTGACCACTGGTCCGGCCAAGGTCGTTCAAGGCTGAGTAGGTTTCTCTACCCTCGGCAATCATGTCGCCAGTTGTTTGACCTAGATTTCCTCTAGCTGTGGGAATGAAAGAAACACAAGCGTTACTGGCTATGTTTTGTCAACTTTCAACATTTCCCCTTTGAAATCTTGTTTCCTGCCTCTTCACGTGTGGAAGAAAAGTCACTTTATATAGCCAACGTGACTTTGATTAGCTCTCATAGGTAAATTAATAAAATAAAAATATGGAATATCCATGGTTCGATTCGAACAGTACTATTTGACATTGTAAAATTTAAACATTATTTCCCTGCAGTACCAATGGCAACATGATTTCATCGGAATACAGTCTCAAGATAAAATATCATATGCATACTACATACATGAGTCACCCAGAAACTTGTATGTTTCTGAATATATATCACTTGTTTGGTCTCGTGCTGGGATTCAAACTGGCGACCAGGTTATCAAACTCAAGTTCTAACATGCTTTGTACTTATTCGGTAAAATTTTCATGCTACATAGTAACAAATAAACATTAGGATAAGGGAGGGAACAGGATACCTGTTTTATTACCCCGTTAAGTCGTGTTCGCTTAACCCCTTCATTTAAGTTTCATTTACTGTTATTCCCAATGAAAATTTTCACGATTGTGTTACTATTGCGTACTTAATATTTAAAATATTTTCACATACTCCACGTTTTGGTAGTATTTATGTTAGTGTCTGCATTTGACTCCAAGTTTCGTTTTTTGAAACAGCATAACGAGTACTGCAACTCATTCATATATGCAGCTCGATTGATGTGGTGTGTAAAATATATTTTGTGCTTATTTGTATTTGTTTCACCCATTTGACTACTACGAGACAGTTTAGACTAACCCGTGTGGGAAGCCGTCAATCGTAGCTTATTAAGAAACAACTGTATTCATGTTTGTCTGTTTTCCCTTTTTACCAAGCGACAGTTCAAACTGACCAATACAGAAAGCTGTCTATCATGGCAATTTAAGTACCTTGTTCATGTATATATGTGTCGACCCATTTTGACTACATGTTCAGGTCGAACCTAGCAGTTAAGGTTCCGCCAGCAAACATGAATTTTAGAAATTATTGCGTTTCCTCACAATAAATATGTTATACCACAGGATTGTGATCTGTACAATCCTCGACCCTGATGTCGTGCGATGCTCTAGTGACTTGTATTCGTTACTAGAGTGCTTGTTATAGAGTGATTTGTCTGTAAGGCCTTTAACGAGCTCTTTTGCCTGGCAAAAGAACCGTTTTATGCCTGTGCTATCTACATTGGCCCTCCTGAACGTAAGTGATCAATACACAGGCGTAGTCAGAAACTGGAATTCTAAAATTCAAGAAACCTACGATTTAAAATTAAATCAAAATGCAGCAATCATACAGCGTTTTTTTTTTCTCGTATGGGCTGCTTATAAAAGTTATTTTTCGAAATTCAAGTTTCCAATAATCTGCTGTCATCGGCAGTATTTCTTTTGTATCTAAGTGTTGCGATTGCAAACTGTTTAATTTAGAATACTCTTTTTTTTTGTATATCCAAGCATTGCGATAGCAAACTATTTAACTTAGAATATGGACGGCACCCGTGAAATGTTCGGTATTTAAGCGTTGCGACTGCAAGCTGTTTAACTTGAATATGCACGGCACCCGTAAAATTTTCGGGTATCTAAGCGTTGCGAATGCAAACCGTTTAACTTAGAATATGCATGCTTCCATAAAATTTCCGGTATCTAAGCGTTGCGACTGCAAGCTGTTTAACTTAGAGTATGCCTGCTAATTTAATTTTGAATATTCTTGTTCAGAGCGATGTTGCACCGCTTGTGTGGTGACTAGCACCGGAAGTTAAATCAACTACATTTTTTTCATTTAAGGGGACGAATTTCGTCCGACTTCCATGTCACTGAGTGACAGTGTAACTACAGTCCTAGTTACCCTGGGCAAATCAATAATACGAGTTGGCCAGACTCCATCATTGATTCGCTAGGCTATAAGTCTGTACTTACAACACTAAAGTATCACATGTGGTTGTTGCCAACCAGGAAAAGTGCCTTCCAGCATGCGGTAGATCTTTGAAGGTTTTTCACTACAACCTGAGTAAAGGTGTGTAATCTATTCCTTAGGAACTTGCGTGTGAGGTACTTTGAAACTTAGTGTAACCATCAAATTGAACTTACATCTGGCGTTCCAGGTCTTAAGCGTACCTCACCTTTAATCAAGTTGGATTCACATAGCGAATTATTTTATATAATTAACGTTAAGTGCTTTACCATAGGTAGCAACAGTGTGTTTTCACTTTAGCAACTTTACAATTAGTAAAAGGAATATTTTCCAAAATTAATAACCTTACCATGGGTAACAGGAATGTTTTCCAAAGTAACGAGCTTCACCATAGGTAACGGCAATAGGTTTTTTTCGTTTATGAGCGTTACCATAGGTAACAGGAATGTTTTCCAAGTTAACTGAGCTTTACAATGAGTAATAGGAATGTTTTCCAAAGGTAATAAGTTAATATGTTTCCCCATTAACTTAAGAAGATTCCACATTTTAAGTTTGCATAGCAAGTGGTAGCTAATTTATGAGTGTCGTGGCAAGGAGGGGTGGGGTGTATAATTTACACAGATGTTTTCGCCACAAGGCTAGGAATCACTTATCTTTTTATTCATTAGTCTTGGATCATGATGGAATGATCCCTGTTCTATGATTCAGCCTCTTTTCTCCATTTATCTGCCATCCTGACACTTTGCCACAATTCGCTGTATGTTGCACAATTTTCTGAAAATCCATGAATTTGGACTACATCAGTTATGTTACATTCACATATATTTTAGATTATCTGAAAACATATCACAATTATTTACACTTTTGTATATGTTTGTGACCTTATACATGAATTAAATGATTTTATTTCATAGAATAATGTTTCAGAATTTTCTTTTCTTATTTTTAAAAGAAAAGTTCTGTATTTTCCTACTATGGAGTGAGTTTGCTGAATTAGCTTCTTGGGTGAGTAGCAACTGTTGCCATGGTCAAGGGTGAGTCGTCCTGACCTATATTGACCATCCCTTTCACTTGCTGATGGTTGCCCTTGAGCATGGTCACTCTCTCTGCTGAGGGAAGGGGGTGGGCAATAGACGAAAGTGGTCGGTGGGTTGAAAGGGTTGGTGAGTACGGCTCTGGGCCATGCTGGCTTGATCTGGCCTCAAACTGTGGCCTGGTCGAGGCCATGTAAACAATAGCTGATGGTCACGATATGAGCAGAGGGGGTGAGCTAGGTCCCTAGGAAAAAGAGACGGCCCCTTTTCGTGACGTCAATCCTGAACTTTGCACCCATTGGTTTTGCCAGTGTCCGTTTTTGGGTCACAATATTTCGGACCTGGGAAAATTCGGTGATTTTTCCCGCACACGAAGTGATTTTTCCGGACACTGCCATCTTGGATTTGAGTGCTAAACTGGATTCAGTAGTTAATTTTTTATGGAGAGGTGCAAATCCGGTGTGTACAGCTGGTATTTGCACCTAAGCCACCATTAAGTTCAACAACTTATGTTTTTAGTTCACCTGTTATGACACCTAGCAGTAATCTAGTTGGTAGTAGTTCAAATGTTGCTAGCTGTTCATCACAGAATAATTACCAGAGAGCTGTTGAAATGTCAATACCTTTGCCTAAAATGGAAGCTTTGAAAATTGGAGAATTTAATGGGTTGAATGACAAAATTTTCCCCTCAGCTTTTATTATGAAATTGGAAAGAGTTTTAAAGGTTAGAAAGGTTAATGAGAAATTAATTATCCACCAAACTGTTCCATCATGGTTAACAGGGGATGCTGTTGACTGGTTTTTGGCAAATGAACCTTTTTCTAGTTGGGAGAATTTTAAAACCTCGTTTTTGGCTAAGTTTGAAGTACAGTCACATGGGTATAACCTAATCGCTAAGGTTAGAAGTATGAGAATGCAAGAAAATGAAAGTTTCATTAAGCATTTTAATAAATGCACAGATATTTTACAAAACACAGGTGCTAGAATCAGTGATTTTGATCAAATAGAAGCTATTTTGGAAACACTGAATTCAACTTTTCACATGTCTATGATGTCAAGAAAATTCACTTCTTTGATCGATTTTAAAATGCAAGGTCTTTTCTTGGAAAATATGATTCAGAGGAAGCAGGCTAATCCAATCCAAACTGGAGTTTCAAATGTTGGTAACACTAGAAATGGTAAAAATCGTGGTAGAGGTAATTGGAATGGCAGCACTATTTTCTTACCTAAGTACAATGCAAAGTACACTTGTAACATTTGTAATATGGTTGGGTGGACTCCTAAATTTTGCCCTAATAGGTCGAATCACCAACAAAATCAGGTTGCAGTTAGGAAAAACGGCAGCAATAACAGTAATTTAAATAGTAGCAATGACCGCGCAAATGGACGAACTTTTTTTAACAGCCGTGGTCGTCGTCGTAATAACAGTGGCGGTAGTCGTGCACAGGAAATTTGGTGATCGAAGTGTAAAAATTTGTCGCACGAAACACGAAAATTTCGTGTTCGTCCTCCAAATAGAAGCACTGTTGCACAACTTCATGAAATTGAGTTGAATTCTGATGCACAGGAATTCGTGCCAAAAAAACCAAAAGCCATCCAGTTTTAGGCAGTGAAGCTGGAAATGGCGTGTCTTCTTTTCAAAACCAACCAATTTCCAACAGAAATTGTCTAGGCGATGTTGTGGAGCCTACACCAGCACCGTGTGCTTATTTTTCACTTAATTTCGGTAAAGAATATGCAGACGCCATACTCGATAGTGGAAGTACAATGTCTTACGTAAATATGTCACTAAAAGATGACTTGTTAAAAATGGGTTGTGAATTTACGCAACGTCCTTATCAGGTTAGAGTTGCCGATACTCGTTTCGTTGAGTGTCCGGGTTTCGTTCTGGCTACGTTTCAGATTGTGCAACGAACTGTAACTTTTCCACTGATCTTGATGGAAAATACAATCCAGCCGGTAATCCTTGGCGTAGATTTTCAGCAGTCATCGGGTTTACAGCCAAATTTCGCGTCGAACACTTGGTTTTGGCAGGATAAACCTTCGAAAGTCTACTAGCTGAATCGGGAGCCGGGTATAAATGAAGTCCATCAGTCCCAGGCAACTGCTACACCCATAGAACAAGATGAGTTTTGTGCCACAGAGCAAGATATTCGTAATAAAGTAAATGAGAGTGACGTTTTGACAGATGACAAAAAAGAACAGTTGTTCAAGGTATTAATGAAATATAGATTTGTGTTCAGTTCGAGAATTGGTTTAATAAGCCCAGTTATGGATATTGATGTTGGCGATCACCCACCAATCGCGTTAAAGCCCTATCCAGTTTCGAAGTTTAAAGAGTTGCAATTACGTCAGCATGTAGATTGGATGCTGGAGCTTGGGGTTATCGTCCCCAGCACAAGTGCATGGTGTTTTCCGGCATTTATCATTCCCAAGAAGAATAACACCACGCGTTTTGTGATAGCATACAATAAATTGAATGAAATAAGCAAGATGCAAAACTTTCCAACCCCTAGAATTGAGGATGTGGTGCAGAGATGCCCTAAGAGCAAGTACCTAACTCTTTTTGATCTAACCGAGGCATACTGGCAAGTGGGGGTAACGAAACGAGCAGGTGACGTGTCATCTTTTTGCACCCCGTTTGGAAATTTTACTCCTCTCAAAATCATGTTTGGTGTCAAGCAAGCACCAGCGTTCTTCTGTGCCTCAGTTTCACGAATGCTCGCCCCTCTACATTATCTGAACGTGCAGAGTTATTTTGATGATATCTCGATTATGTCACAAGAATTCCGATTGCACTTGATGGCGATCGAAGACACCCTAATGATTTTGGGTCGTGAAGGATTTAAAATAAACATAAAGAAGACAAGACTTTTGTAAGAAAGAAATAACCCTGTTAGGTTATAAGGTCACGAGTGAGGGGGTTTTGCTGAACCCTAGTTAAGAAAGAGATACTGGAGAATTGGCCACGCCCCAAAAGCATTAATGATGTCGGGTTTTTTGGCGGGTTTTTTTCGTAGATTTGTGATGTCATATTCGGCTATTGCCGCGCCTCTATTTTCGGTGCTAAAAGGTAAAACTCCGAAATTTGTCTGGGAGGCGAAGCAGGAGCAAGCTTACCAGAAAATCAAGAAAATGTTGGCAGCGCCAACTCCCTTGTTAGCAGCGCCTGGTTACAATCAGCCTTGGATAATTATGGCAGACGCATCCTTCTCTGGGGCTGGAGCGATTTTATATCAGGTCGATCCACTCACTAAGGAGAAGAAAACCATAGATATAATCTCTAGACGTTTGACAGTTGCTGAGCAGAGATTTTCTAATAGTGAAAAGGAATTAATGAGTATTATTTGGGCAGTACGTAAGTGGCGTAGCTACATAGAAGGGGGCTGATAACAATTTTCAACGACCATAGGGCTCTTTCGACTTTATTCAAGGTAAGCTCACCAACAGGACGCTTAGCGAAGTGGCTTGTGGAGTTATCTCAGTTGGATGCTAAGATCTGCTTCGTCCCAGGTGCACAGAACCGCATCGCGGATGTATTGTCTAGACGATACGAATCTGAGAGAGACTTTACTCCTATCACTAATCCAATCTTGATACCGGCTATAGATGAACGAACGGGTCAGAATTGTTATGTATTTAACAACGACTGTTTGTGTAATCAGATCGATGTTGAGCAGATTACACTTGATCAAATTAGAGCAGAAACGTTAAAAGACAAATACACGTCAGCATTAAAGTTAGCTTTTGGAAGGGGAAACGAAGGAAATAAGGTACGATTCGCCTTCAGTTCATAGATTTGTGTTGAAATACCAGCCAAAGTCAATTGTGAGGGACGGAATAATTTATGTGGATGTAAATAAAGATGTTGTGGATACCCCAAATTTGAAAATTTAAGATTGAAGGTTGACTGAGTTAGTAGCATAATTTAGTAATAAATTTGTTGGAGTAACCGGATTTTCACCATGGAATTTACACTTTATTTTTACCGAATGTGTATTGAACTCACCTAACACGTCAATTTACCCTACATTGAGAATTAACCTAATAACAGACAGGTAATGAAATGGAAGTTGCCACAATAGAGTTTCTTATTTAATTAATGATTTGTATGGATTAGAAAACTTGATTAATAATCGATGGAGGACGTGGTGAGACAATTTTTACTTTTTTTTGACAGCAATTAAAAGCTTAATTTCGAGTCTAGCTTAGCTAATTGTTACCGCGTTAGTCACATTTGACACGCATTGTTACCGATATTTGACAACCGATTTTGACGATTAAGATTTTCAAATAAAATCTTTCTTAGCCAATGATAATGGTAGCCGATGGTTAATGGTTACAATTTTTTTCAAGTAAATTTTCGTGCATCAAGCACTTAGTTTTTTTTCTCTTGACTGTTTTTGCACTGATTGATTGTGATTGTATTTTGAATGTTGAAAAATCGTTTTTGGTTTTGCATAATTTTCGTGAAAATGTTCAAGTAATTAAGTTTACGTAGCGGGTTTTTACGAGAATAATGTCTGAATTTTGACGCTCAAAGATTTCCCAGACCTTACAAAAACGTTACTATAACCGGTAAGTAATGTCACCCTGCTGGAACAGTCAAACGATTAAATTATTAGCAGATAAAAAAGCTTAAACGTCCCCATAGCATCCTTAATGTTAACTTGTTGTTAATGCGCGCCTTCTTGGTATTATTTTTGAATAATTTCTGAGAACTTAGATTATTGTATGAATTAATGACTTAGCTTAATGAATAATTTTCACTTACCTTAACGAAGCGAGGGCGCTTCTTTTCGAGGGCGGGACCTCTGCAACGACGGTTTCCATAGCTTCCTCCTACTCCTTAAGCTAGGGCCTTAGTGGGCCTACCTTGATGCTATGGCTTCATGCTATATATTCTGTATACTGTGTCTTTATTGGTGTATTCCACTGTATTCCACTGTACCTTGATGTATGGTCCAGTCCTTGGAGATCAGTGGTCTGGGTGGCTCTGGCCTTGCCTGCCCCTAGGGGTAGCTGCTAGCAGAGATGGATCATGGGACACCAGGATATAGTACAGGATGTACCTTGCACCACCAGTGGCAGGTACTGGCGGCAGCTCTAGGTACTTAAGGCCTTGCAGCCCCTTGCAGCCTCACTCTGGGAGCTAGTCCCTAACCAGCTAAGAACTCTTCCTGAAGTGTGCCACTCTGCTAGTAGCCCTGATCAGAGCATCCTTGAACCATTGGACAACATCTCCTGAGGACAGAACGCGTGGCCCTGGAATAAACCCTGAAATTACCATCCTTCTGGCGTTCTTCCTTGTAGCGGGCATAGCGGGGTTGCAACTTCCACTTGACTGTTCGCTTTCCTTTTCTGCTCCCTAATTTGTTTGACATGGATCCCCCTCGTAAGAAGAGGAGAACAACACCAAAAGAAGAGAGAAGCGCCGTGGAGACCATGACCCGCTACATGGAGGATTTCCTGAAGATACTATCTCTTAACATACTCCTCCTATATGTGTGTTTGGATCACTACCATTATTGCGAGAAACCTCCCGCTTTATTTATGGAATGTCCGCATTGGACCACGGCGGAAATTCCTTTCGCCCCGATGTTGCCGGGTGAAGACCCAATGGACTATGTTATGAGATTATTCTTCATGGAGATGATCATCAAAGAGCCACGTCAAAATATATTTGTCGACGGCACACCACCCGAGGAATCCATCCGAGCTCAACAGCTTCGTTTGAGCTCCCACTATTTAAGGTGTAACCCTATAAATGCTAGGGGGGTGTCTCCACTGCCGGTATGTGGCGTTTCCCCCGTTCCCAGAGGAAAATGAAGATTTCTCCGTGTACTTCTGGAGGGCCGTAAATTCGGAAAACATGTTTTTCCTCCAGCAAAATGTTCATCGGGCCTTGGCCCAACAAGAAATCCTTCAGTATTGAGACATTGATTCCTCTCCTGACGGTTTGCCGGCCAACCTAGCGGAGTTGTTCCTGGACTGTCTCCAGGACTGTCTCTTGGACTGCCTCTTCCAGCCCTGGTCCGGATTGCTCCCACACAAGATCGTAATGCCATGGGTATGGTTAATATTGGTGCTTCGGGGAGTGGAATCCAGCAATGTCTCCGACCCGGTCCTTGCAGGCGTAACTGTCCCGTCTGCCATGATGGGCAATACGGTAAGAAATTTTCTTACTTTATCATTTAAAATTTTATTTTCCTATCAAGATTTTCATCATGTGATGTTAAATTTAAATTTTATTCATATGTTGGTTAGTAAATATTACTTTTCGATTTGCTGGAAGTGGAAATGATAGTATCAAATTTGTTTATGCAAAACATTTCCTTTTGAACAACTTCCAAAAGTTTATTTAAATCTTATCACAATATTATGCGATTCGAGCTTAATTATTGACTATAATGAGTCCTTAAAAAAAATCTAATGCGATATATGCATTTGAAAATACATTATTGCTTCTTGAGCACGAAATATGTTGTTTGCGAAAAGTACTTTTTTTTTTTAAAAGTGTTTTAATTCAATGGTTCTCAAAAGTAAAACTGAGTTACTTTGAAACAAAATGCTTATTCTAATTTTGCTGGTATAGGCTCTATGAATTCTAGGCCTTTTGGTAAGTTACATTTACATGAAATGGTATAAAATCAATTTCTATTTATTCATATGTTGTTTTATTAACAACGTGGTGCTAGTAGTTTATTTGAAGCACTGGAAGAGGAATTTCTACGAACTGGTTTTATGTTTTAAAATAACTGAAACTGCAATTTTCGTTTCATGATCCATTTCCTTATGGATGTGAAATGCAAATATTGCTTACTATTAGTAATAATTTTAATTTTATAATTCATATCCTTATGGATGTAAATTTAAACAGTATAGCATAGCTATGTACAGTTCGTCCAACTTCTCTTTCATAATGGTTTGATTTATGCTTTTAAAATACTTAAAGTAGCATATGCTTAGGACCTTCATTTTTGTCTCTTTCTTAAATTTAAGAAATGAATGTCCTTAAATGCTTTCTATATTCTCCATTTGTGAAAGGGAATCCGTGCCATGCAGTGATGTTATTACTGGTTTGTAAAATAAGTTTTACTTTTGGCTAGGTGGTCCGATCTAAGTTAATGAAACTGGACTCCTATATACCCTATTATTTATTTATGTGGCACCGTTTTCGTTTCAAGAATAACATGCTATCTAGAATAACTAAAGTATGAGCGAAATGCAAGTTCTGAAACTATTCAGTAGGGAGGGGGAATTGGGGGGTTGTGATATATGAAATCTTAGTACAATTTGTTTACCGTACAGGTTTGTATAGTAGGTATAAGCTTAAATGACATAAAACATTAGGTTTGAATGTCCGGTAACCATCCAGTAAATATTTGGAATGTATCTTTACAAATTCCTTGGTTTTGAGTATTTAGCCGCAATGAGCGCGGCAGCTCGAACTAAGCGCTAAAATGTATTAGGCTCTCTGCGCGTAGGAAAATAAATTTCCGCTGCGCGTTCGAACTCTAAACAATGATTTTGAAAAGGTAGTTATAACCTATGGACTTAATGCAAAATAGAATATTTTACTTGTTTTATTTAATTTGGATTAAGTTCTTTTAACTGGGGGGTGGGGGGGTAGTATCACTCACGAAGTTGTCATGTAGGTATAACAATTATGTCGGGAAAGAACATGTTCCAGCTGTTTTCATATGCTTGAACATCCCAATCCCGTATACCATTTTACAGTGATTTCCCTCCATATTGTTCTTATGAACGTGAGAGAAATTAAGGTAACAACACGTATCGCTATATGCGAATGTTTTGTACTTACACTGAACCAATTTACATGTCAATTTCACATGCATTCATAATTTTATGAATTGAGCTTTAATCTTTGTCGTTCAATTTTCTTTATTCAAGATGATCCAGATAGCGACAGCGGCGACGATTAACGCCGTTGCCATTGCCGCTGCCCGCTACAAAATAAGCGGCGCGGTCTAGTACGACATTGCCCGCCCTGAATTCAGGGGTTTAATTGTATATATTGTATATTATTATTTTTTTCTCTATTTTATTATGTGTTGTGAAGGGAAATACCATGTTTTTTATGATCATAGATTTCTGAAAGTTCTTCCAAATTAAATTTTCTTATTTGTTTCTTAACTTTCTACATGAAATCTTAAAATTTTGGTCAAAATTAAATTTCCCTGTTCTTAAATTTTTTCTTCTCGGTTTTTTCTATCATTTTTATCATGACCAAGTATATTAAATTTATACTTCTTAAATCTGTGATCGTACAAAATTTTATATGTACTAATTTTGATCATTTTTATTTCAGGAATTGTTTTCATGTATGTTCAATGTTTTATTATTTTATATCATGGCTTATTGTTTCATTTATGTTGCCATCTTATTTCATGTATTTACCAGAACACTGGAATTGTTTGTTCCTATATATTTTATTCTGATTTTACTTTGTTTTGCAACATTTTTAATTTACTTATATTTTTGTACCCGTGACTTACCGTAAAGATTTAATTTTACATTCTATTTCTTTTCGGTTACTAATATTTCTTTCAAATACATTTTTTCGTAGTAAAAATTACTATATTTAATTTTCTTAAATTTCAACCATTCACTGATTCCAATTTTCTTTGATTTTTCTTTCATCTGATAAAATTTATTTCAAATTTCCTTCTACTGTAACTTATGGTTACGACATGGTTGTGTGGTTTTACTATTTTATTTTATGATTTTCCATGTCTTATCATTTTGTTTGTAAATTTCACATAACATGTCTGTACATATTTTATTTCAATTAACCTTATGTTAATTCTTTCCTGTGATTTGCTATGTTTTTGTAAATATTTTCATGTTTATTTTACGTTTCGTATGTCATGTTTATACGTGTTTACGTATATTCCATATTTTTTCGTATTTTATGTTTTGTATATATTTTCTTATTTTCTGAAACAATCTACGAGTTACCGTCTCAAAAGTTATTTTACATTACATCCTGAAACATAATAGACTTAAGCTAGTTTCATGTATTTTATGCGATGTAAACGTGTTCAGTGTCATGCACTGTGAGAATCAAAACTGCGTAGGTGACTGGTCTAGCATTCATGCGTTGGTGTCGGAAAGAAACTTCCGTTTTTCCTCACTAGGGTCCCTGCGTGCAGAGCGCGTGAACGCTCTGTCACGGTGACGCCATGTTTTCTTTGTTGTCCATTAGATACGCAAAGAATTACTCATCCTCAACATTTGCCTCTTCCAACTGCTGACGCAGCCTGATTTCTGGGATAGTTTTACTGCTACGGATATTATATCCATGCGTAGAACCAAGCATTCTTTGTTTATTTAGTTCGTAATCTATTTTACGGTATTTATTTTGTAAATAAGCTGCCGATTTTGGCTCGACGCATTTGCGTTTCTTGGTTAGGCTCGTTTCTGAACCACTTGCTGCATCATCAGGCTCGGAAGGCGCAAACGCTGGTGGTTGAATCTCCAATAAGTGGTCTGTCGGATCTTCCAAAAGTTTTGCTATGTACTGTTGTAATTTTATTTCAGCTTCCGTCAAGGTACCGTTAAGCTGCTCCGATAAATCCAAATCGGTAGGTCCGTTAAAAGGAACAGGTTGGTTATTCGTTCTTAGGAACCATGGTCGTAGATTGTTCACATGTGCACGAACGACTTTTAATGGATCCAAAAAATGTACAATACGAACGATAACATCGTTTACAAATTCCATAATTCTGAACGGTCCCGTCCAAGCACGAAGCAATTTCGGCTAAATTTGTTTAATTGGTAGGAAGTTGTGTAATAATACGTAATCATCCACTATGTAGCGGTATGGACGTGCAGTGCGATCATAAAAGTTTTGTTGTCTCTTAACTGCTTTCCAATTATGCGCTCGAGCGACTTCGAATGCTGCTTGTAGTCTATTCTCTAGACGTACTATAGTGTCATCACTATCATAGCAGATTCATGCTGGTTCGAAAGCCAATACACTCAGCAATCTAAATTCGGAACCATGATGTAAATAGTGTGAGCTAATTAGCGTGGTTGAATTAGGACACGCATTTAGTGCTATAGTCACTAATTCTAAATACTCGCACCAATTTTCTGGATAACTTGCAGAAATTTTACGTAATACTGTTTCTATTCTCTTATTTGCGGCTTCTACCGTTCCTCCTACCCACGATGTGTTAGGAGTGAAGTTTATATGTTTAATATTGAAAAAATTTGACAATCTTGCCACAATAGCGTTATTTATCTCACTTCCGTTGTCTCCGCGCAGTTGCACGGGTGCTCCAAATCTAGCTATGAGGTGAGAAAACAACTTATTGGCTATTGTTTCTGCTTTCTTATCAGGAATTCTGACTGCAATTACGTAACGACTGAAGTCGTCAATTGACGTCATTATGTAGACGTTCCCGTAAACGCTTCTATTCAAAGGTCCAATGAGATCCAAGCTCCATGAATGACCTGGTCTTTGTAGGGCTTGATAGGCTCTTAGCTTAGCCTTTAGTGGCTTGTTAGACCTAACGAAAGCTTGACATACTTGACAAGTTTTAACGTAATGTGCGATATCATCCATCATTTTAGGCCAATAGCAATATAGCTCTATTAATTCAGTAGTTTTAGTGGCTCCGCGATGTCCGGCACCAGGTGTGGAATGGTAATCTCGGATACAATAATTCCGTAGAGATTTTGGTACACACATCTGTGCTAGATTGTGCATACGGCCTCTATTTGGGTCTGCTAGTCGAATTCTGTATAGAATTCTGTCATATTCATTATAAAAGATGTTTCGCTTGTTATTAGCGTCGATCAGATCTTCAGATGACTGATCTTTTAGACGTTAAATTATTTGGCCTAAGAATGGATCGTTTCGTTGCTCCGCCGCTAGGTGTTGTCGCGTCCAGTCAGGAAACTGACTACCCAACACCGCGACCCGTTTCTCTATACGAGATAGCGCGTCGGAAACCGCTAGAAGTCGGCCCGACTTATGACGCAAGATGAATTCATATTCCCTGAGTTGAAGTAAGATTCTTTCTAATTTGGGGGGGGGGGAGGGTGGAGGCACAATAATGATAGCAAATTGCTAAATGGTCCGTAGTTAAGAAAAACATCTTACCAAGTAAATAGAAACGAAATGAATCAATACAATGTATAATCGCTAGAATTTCCCTTGTAGTAGTTGTTTCCTTCCGTTCCGCCTCGGTGAGGGGTCGGGAAGTGTAGGCTAACAGATAATTTATACCTCCGTGACTTAAGCAACCTCCGATCGCTACTCCACTAGCGTCAGTTTCAAGAAAAAAGGGTTTAGAAAAATCTGGGTGCTTAAGCATTACAGCTTTTATCATAGCTTGCTTAAGCTCTTAAAATGCTCTTTCTTCATCTTCGCCTCACAGAAATTTACAGTTTTTCCGTGTTAGTCTGGGCAAAATCTGTGACATTTCGGCGAATGAAGGAATGTGTCGCCTATAGACATTTACCATACCTAAAAATGAACGGACTTGCTTAGGTGTTTTAGGCCTAGAATAATGTTGCATAGCCTTTGTTTTATCGCTATCGGGTTGTATCCCGTTTTTGTCGAGCACAAAGCGTAGGAATTTAACCTTTTTACGTACAAATTCGCACTTTTCAACACTTGAGTTTTAGTCCTGAACGAGCGACTAGTTCTAGTGCTCGATTCACATGACTGATGTGAGTTTTAAGATCTGGACTACTCAGAAGACAATCGTCAAGATAGACGGTACAATAGGCTCCTAGCCCGTCTGCAAATATTTGTTGTGCACAAAATTGGAAGTGCGCAGGTGCTGTTTTAAGGCCCATTGGTAGCCGGTTAAAGAAATAGGTCTTCGAGTTAGCAGAGAAGCATGTCTGAGGTGTAGCAGACTCCGCTAATTTAAGTTGATAAATCCAAACTTAAAGTCTAAGCGTGTAAAATACTTAGCTCTGCTAAGGTGAGCCATGCTTTCTGTCACGGTAGGTATTGGAACACTTACACTTTCAACGACAGAATTCAAGCTGCGTAAATCTACGACTACGCGATAACCAGTAGGCCTTCTCTTTATCATTAGACAAGGAGATAACCATCCTGATTTTCCTTCCTGGATTATTCCTACTCTCTGCATTTCGTCAATATATTTATCAAATAATTCACGTTGGTGAAATGGAACTCGGTACATTTTAGAACTTACTGGTTGTGATTTGCCAGTATCTATACGAACTTCGTATCCCTCATAACATCCTAAATCAAAATCGTTTTTAGAAAATGAATCTTGATAATTTCTAAGCATATCTAGACATTCTCCCATTTCCTCCCTGTTTAAATCTGGAAACGTGAACCTATGTTTTAAAATTTCCCATTCCGCATCGAGTTCTGCTTTGGATTTTGGCTTGGGAGCGTCAGTTAGGCTACTATTTATACACATAACTGGAATAATACCTGTGGGAGTTGTGTTAAAAAGACTGTGAGAAGATGTACAGGAAATTCGCCGTTTTCAGGTTGGAATACTCCTGGCTGTATTTCTGGATACGGAAAATGTAAATTTCCGGTTATTCTACTCTCACAATTTGATGGGATTATTTCGTCTCTTAACAAAGATACAGTAACATCTATTAAATGTTGTTTAGGTGTGCAATTCCATGTAGATTTAGGATTATCATCGGTTTCTACATCTGTAGCTACGTTAAGTGATGCTACGTAAATCGGTACATTTTAGAACTTACTGGTTGTGACTCGCCAGTATCTATAGGAACTTCATATCCCTCATAACATCCTAAGGCAAAATCGTTTTTAGAAAATGAATCTTGATGATTTCTAAGCATATCTAGAAATTCTCCCATTCCTCCCTGTTTAAATCTGGAAACGTGAACCTATGTTTTAAAATTTCCCATTCTGCATCAAGTTCTACTTTGGATTTTGGCTTGGGAGCGTCAGTTAGGCTACTAACTGGCACCTCCGATGAGCTTTCACTCGGTTTGGATTGATTTTGGGAAGTCTCGAAGGGACTTGAGATTTGAGATACCTCGATGGGACTTAAGGTGGGTAAATTTGAATTTGACGAAACTAAGTAAGCGTCATCCTCGTACTCGATAATAGCTGTCATGTACGTACCTAGGATAGTACCTGCTTTTAGTTCTACGTCAAATCCATTAAAATTTATACACATAACTGGAATAATACCTGTGGGAGTTGTGTTAACAAGACTGTGAGCAAGATGTACGGGAAATTCACCGTTTTCAGGTTGGAATACTCCTGTCTGTATTTCTGGATACGGAAAATGTAAATTTACGGTTATTCTACTCTCACAATTTGAGGGGATTATTTCGTCTCTTAACAAAGATACAGTAACATCTATTAAATGTTGTTTAGGTGTGCAATTCCATGTAGATTTAGGATTATCATCGGTTTCTACATCTGTAGCTACGTTAAGTGATGCTACGTAAATGTGATTGGGTTTATAAAATTCCCTGTTTATTATATCCTTATTGTGGTTATAGACAACATGAGCTAATTCTGGTGTAGACGACATTTGAAATTTTAAATCGCCTATAGTTAAGACGTTATCTGGGCAATTTAATGCTAACGAATCTGATTTATTCGACATGAAATCGTATCCTAATAGTACTGAAATGTTACCAAATGAACCATCAGGAACGATAATAAATTCTTGATTTCTAGAAAATTCACACTTTTCTATAGTTGTTACTATTTTCCTATCAGTTTTAATCTGACGATTACCGACCCCAACCAAATTGACTGGTGTGGTCATCGGAATTAAATGGCATTTTACGCTAAAATTCTTAAGCATGCGTTGTGCTGCTGTGTTCGTAATTAACGAAAGTGAAGAACCTGTGTCTAATAAACAGATTTCTGGCCTATTGCCAACGTCAAACACTAAGTGTGGACGTGAATATTTAACTTTAGTTTTATTTAAAACTGTGTTCACTTGAACGTCATCAGCGTTAGGCGCTGTTTGCTCCGAGTCGAACGATGCTTCTCCTTGCTGCTCCGACTCATGGCTAGTATCAACCTCGGACACTAGATGGTGCTGCTTGTACCATCTGTTGCCCGGTTGAGCGGAAATGCTCGTGAGCAAGTTTCCTGTCTTTCCCAACGATGAGTGTTTCGCTGGTGACGCATTTGGATCGGCAACATTTTTGCTGTCCCAAAACGTTAAGCAGATTGTAGGTTCAAATGTTCCTACAACTGTTGGAATTCTGATTTTCCAATCTTTTTGCGTTGTTGGTGAAATACCAATGGAGGTGCCCGAAGGCATTTTAACTCCGTCCTTTTAAAATGAATCATCCGTATGTTTAAAATGAACTGTGCGTTCATGACCTAATAAAGCAATAACTATCGGCTTTTTACTATCAACTGGGTTTAATTCTGAATGAAAATTTGTAGAATCTAAATCATCTTCGAATAGAGTTAATATTACTGAGTCACAAGTTAAATCATATTTATCGTTAACTGTGTTTAAAGCATTTGTAAATTCATTTAGAAAATTTTTGTTACTGTCTATAGACCTCCCAACATATTTTGATGGAATTTTGCCAAAATATGATGCTAAACGTGGTAAAGCTAACGTGTGAACTGGCAAAGCAAGTTTTGGCTGGTGCCATTCGACGTTTGAGTACAACTTGAGCATTAATTTATTTGCATCTTCTTCTGAAAATAATGAAACGCATTTTACGTTTAAAGAATGAGTATTATTTACCTCATTAGTTTGGTTAACAGGAGTTTGAGCTTGAACTGAGCTGACGTGTGGGTTTTGATCGTCATTATTGCTCTGTTCTGACTGATTTAAGTTTAGTTCTGAATCCCTGTTCACATTCAGACTACTAACTCGTTTTTTTTTAATTGCAACCGTTTTGACATGAGTCATTACCCTTATTTACGTCTGTAGCGTGGGGTGGACCATGGTTTTGGTAGTTGTGATTTTGCCGTTGCTGATTTTGGCTTTGATTTTGATTTTGATTTCTATTTTGGTTTTGGTTCTTACCGTAATTATTATACCGGAATTTTGATTTTGTTATCCGTTATTGTAACCATTGTTACCATTATTGCTAGTGTTAGCTTGGAATGAGTAAGGGTTATTTTTCCTGTTGAACTGAATAAAATCCCTATTGTCAAAACCAGAAAAATAATTTCCGCGTTTACCGCGGTCGTTTCCCCTGTAACGGTTACCTCCGCGACCGTTTTTGTTGTTAGATTTATTTGTTGAAAATCCTCCTTCCTGTTTAGTTTTTCCCCAACGTTGTCGACCTACCTGTAAATTTTCATCTTTTGTACGACATTCTCGTTTTAAATGCCCTGGGGCTGAACAACGGTAACACATTTTGACTAGACTTACGTTAGTGTTAACTGCGCTAACTTTAGCTTCAACGTTTTTAGCCTTAGCGTTACTAAGCTTAGTCATACCTTTCTCTAAGGAATTCATTTTATCTAGCATTGTGCCAAAAGCTAAATTGTTTGCTTCCGTATTAGAAAGTTGTTTAGTGCCTGATTTATTTGAGCTACGATCATTTTCATCGCCTTGGAATCCAGCTAAAACTGAACGTTTATAAATGGCTGATTATATGTATCCCTAAACGTAGTATGCATTTGTGATGTTACATGAGTTTCGATTTCTCGTGGCATGGCGTGTAAAAATACTGAACGCATTCCGTCATCCTTAGCTAATTGTTTAAAAGCTCGCTGTGCATCCGAATTGGAAGGTTTAACTCGCGAAAGTTGTGAAGCCATTTTCTCTAGCCTGGCAGCGAAAAGTTCGATAGTTTCTCCCTGTTTAAGTCGTGCCGTGTGGAACGACGTAGGGGTAACGATTTCACCTCCGCAACCAAATCTATCGATTAAAATTTCTTTAAAGCTGTCCCAATTTCGGGAAGTGGCTATATGCGGATTCATGGCTAAATAAATTGCAACTGGACCTGTACATTTACTACATGCAGCTGAAACTAGTTCTGAATCCTGTAGTGAAGGATCTAATGTGCTCAAATTTTCAACCATTAATGCAAAAGCGAAAATGTCTAATGAGTCATCCCCTGCAAAAGGTAGGATAGCTTTCTTGGCTGAACGTAATTCTTCCCAAAGTGTAGACTTAGTCTGTGAATCTCTAGTTTGAGTTGATTCGGTAATAGTTTTCAGTACTTCTAAATGATTATCATTTACTGCCTTAAGATTATCATTTACTGCCTTAAGATTATCACTATTTGATTGCAAGCATACTGCTAAAGTATGATCTAAAATCTTTTGAAGGAGAGCTTCATCCATCATATTACCCTGTTGTCCGCTACTCTGATTGGGGTGAAAGTTAGCGGGGTTTGATTTCCATTTGAAATTTGGGGATTTAATCACTACATTTGGGGTAATGGGAACATGGGAATGATTCGGTATTTGTAAATTTGTTGGCACATGAATATTAAGCGGTGTTTGAACGCTTGTTTGCATTTGCAAGGTAGGCATAGTTGGCGTTAAGTTTGGTGTTACCCGATTGTGCTGTGGCGTTACTAAATTTAACGGCACTGTTTGGGTTAAAGGCGTAGTTTGATTTGGTGGTACATTTTCATTTAGTGGCAAGTTAGGGCTGAATTGCGCATTTTGGTTAGCGTGCACCTGATTATTTGGTGACACTTGATTATGTACTGGTACCTGAGTACTAAGTGGTACTTGGGAATTTAAACGTACTAGATTTTACGTTTATTACGTGGAGATCTAGACCTAGTTCGATCTTTAGCGTAACTCTTATTTTGAGCAGAGCGATTAGCTTAGCGAGATTGAACTCGTTTGGGAGGAGGCAAATTTACTGCATCATCGATCTCGTCGATGGTATCAGAATACTCTGATTCTGTATCCGATTCATTTTGAATAGTATTAGTATAGTCTAAATTAGTAGTACTGACTGAAGCGTCTGTAAATTCCACAAAATCTTGGCGATTTACTGGCCTTCTAATTTGCCTGCCTCTCGAAGAGACTTGAACTGTGCCTCTAGCACAATTACTTTTAGTTCTAGGCATTATTTAACTAGATTTTAAGCAAATATTTAACTTAAAATAGATTTAAACGTATTTGTAACACAGTCTTAAGTTCTAAGCACTTTGAAAATTTTGTACAATTTTCTACAAATTTGCACCAAAATGATAAATTTTCCCTTTAAAATGGAAAATACGGAAATTTTCCCAAATTTTAACACCTCAAGTCGGCAATAATTTGACGGTGGTTATTTTAAGAGCAACCACGATCAGTTTCACACAAAATTAGCGCTGTAGTGACTAATAAACCAAATGCACTGAACTAAATTTAGGCCTATAAGTTTAACCCAAATTTAACCAAAATTTCCTCTTATTGTGGAAAATTTAAAGCAAATACACTGTAAATGCACACAAGATAATACACTTGAACATATTTCATAGCATTGAACATGTCAACCAACTATTTTTATAAACAATTGCAAGATACAAGCAAAATCAGCAAACAAAGCTTAACCAGCGCTATTTTCGTAAATATGCTACTACTTTTGATTGTTAAAATTCTGTTTACAAATAAACCAACTATCGTTGTTGACTATCAGGAAAAAAAATCAGACCCGAATTTTAACGCTAAAATTTCAGCTTTTTAAAGACTATAAAGTGCGGAAAATGGCAGTGTTTTCTATAAAATACAACTGAATGCTCTTAAATTATTGGTATTATTTTCTTTTTCGGGCATTGAAGGGAAATAGAATCAAACTTATGACTCCATTGTAATGTTCTATTCCAGTGACCATTTGACCAGAATAAACATTATCTAGGATGGCATAAGGGCAATCAATTGTATAAAACACTAATCAAGTATAAAATAGGTAGACTAAATAATAAGCGAACATCCAATTATACTGGGCCTTTAATCGACCCCACAATATGGCCAATTAAATCAATGAGAGATTGTTATGATTTGATTGTATCGATTACAATTACCGCCAATGAGTCGAATAAATGGCATTACGGATTAAGTCGAGCGGTAAACCTAATCATTATGATATTCTCTATATTAATTTAAGGAATCTTGGGTTAATTTAGTAGCGTACGGATTGGTACTAGTTAAGCATAAACAATCATAGCTATTGCTAATGAATCAGAATACTTAGCTCTATAATAGAAGCTTGAGTGCGGCCATAGGCCCACGGCTTGGCTAGGCGGCGAAGCCCCGTCACCAACTTGGCACGGCTATCTGCCTGGCATACTTCTGGATTGTGGCCTTCGGGATTTGACTGGCGTGAACTAGTTAACAACCGTTGAGCGGCTGATGATCGAATGATATCACGCATTCTGAGGATCGGTTTAAATACTGTGGCGTTATCGGCCACGATCGATCCATTGTAGTATTGATTTAGTATTGAAATGCTAAATATAGTAACATTTGGACAGCTTGGGCCCTTATCGCCAAATGGGACCTCTACGCATGTCAATCATTCTATTGTTCCATTCGGGTTCATTAATTATTCCCCGTATGCGGCGCTTTGAAGGTATATGCTGCCATCCCGTGTGGGAGGGATTTATTGTTATTCCACGAAGTGATCGATCACGAGCGATGATCTTATCGTAATTAAATCTACTTCTAGAAAGTCATTTAGGTTCTACGAAACTGTCATAAATAATGTCAGCTGGTAATGCCATCCTTTAAACTCTAACAATAGGTGTAATTACACTTGTTCAGTCTCAAATGATATTGCCGCCTCTCGGTCACCTTTGAAAAGGACTCCCAATTATAATTGTTATCTGGAGTCGTTTTGATCTATCCGAATAAATACTCGGCTCATGCATTTTAATAAATGTATGATATTATGCAATATGCATCCAATTAATTAATTGTATTGTTTCTGTTATGAATATTAATTAAGCAATTATTACTTTCCTTACACTCGAGATCCACTTCTAGTATACATATCCCACGTCGGCGTCGTCCAGTACGGTGTCTATGTCCAAAGTTCTCCTTCCTGGTTAGGTAGAGGAACCTGTCATATGGGAGATGACACAATTCCATTGAAATGGAATTGTGTCCATTCCTGTGCTACATAATACATACATACGAGTGAGACCTTGTACTTTACAATAGCCTGTATATGCCTTCGTTTACCTTTGTTTAATACGGTATGGTTTACTGTAGTCTTCTAGTATCTGCATTGATCCTGGAAATTGTGGTTCAGTATTGGCAGGTTCCGAGTAAATATCGATCGATCGGGTTTGGCTTTTGCCAACGTCTAGTGTTGACCACTTGAAGCTTACTTTGGATTGGTATTAAAAAATGCTTAAGCATATAAAATACGGACGTAAGCTTAAAAAACCTTAATGCTCTAAAGGAACAGATAAAAGAAAAGAAATGCAAGTCATCAACGTCGCACTAAAACGTGTAAAAGAATCTCCAGAATCCCAAAAAAACAAGCTGGAGCTTCTTTCACGTGTATTGGTGCGACGATGATGGCTTACATTTTATTTCTGGTATCTGTTCCATACAGCATTAAGTTTTTTTTAAGGCAACTAAATCCGCATTTTATATGCTAAGCATTTTTTAAATGCTATAATTTTTTTCTGAATTGGAGATGTAAATTAAATAACTAGAATTTTGATAAGACAGAACAGGGATATTGGTAATTGAGCTGAACCCTTTTTTTTTAGATAAATCAGTGTGAAAGGCCTTGGTCCTTGTTAATGCGCAAGTTAAGCTATAAAAGTGTATAGCTGTATAAAAGTTTTAAGCTATGCTTAGCGAAGTATCTGAAAAAAATTGTTAAGAAATACAGACACCAATACAATAACTGTATACTGAATAATTGTAGATTTACTGTATCATATCTGTTCAGCCTTAGTGTTTTAAAACCAACCAGCACCATTGTTTCTCGAAATTAGGGCACGATTGTCTTTGAAACCATCCTAAATTCCAATATCTTTCAAAATGACCAATCCAATCTTAAGTAACTTGCGAGTGTTGGTGTGTTGGATACCTACAATATACAGCAAATTGCGAGCAAACTCAACTGATGGGACCAGCCCTGCGCAGTCATGATTCGTGCACTGTCCAGCTGTGTTAGGTATGAAAAATTGCTTTAAAGACATGGGTAGAACTACACACTTCTGAACCGTTCATGCATGTGGACATAGTACCAGACAAAGCAGTGGGGCGCTTTGAGTGCTACAGAATGCCATGACTGCAGAACGACGGAAACAAAACTGGCATGCATAGGAAGTTTTCTGCAATCACGTTCTAAGATTTTAATTTTAAAAAAATATTTTAAAATTGGGTAGCGTGCAGGGACCCAACCCTGTACCTCCACGACTTACTGTCTTAACATGGCCTACACTTGCATCAGTAGCTTCAAGACCCATACCTATTCAATAAGTACAGTATACTTATTGTTGGGGTTTTCAGCAATAATATCACAAGAGCCTAGTTTATAATAGATAAATTTTCTCAATCACGAGTTACATTCCGAAGGTGAAAAAATAACGAGAGCTTGCATGGGGTGTTTTTATAAGCTTCGGAATGTAACGAGGGGTTGAGAAAATTTATCGATACTTAAACTATGTTCGAGTTGTATTTGAAACGAGAATATACCATCTCCTTTAAAAATTAACTTTAGAATTAAAACTTCGAACTTGCATTGTAGACAGTTTTACCTGCTTTATAAGAAAACTTCCACAGAATCAGAATCAGGACGAACACCGATTATTACGACTTTACACTGCAAAGGTTACACGCAAGTGACTCCAGCCTACTCTACGCGCAGGCGCAGCTGCGTCAACAAGCAAGTAATATGTGTAAGGTGCACTAACGAAACCACTCTCCAAGGAGCTTTTCAAATTGCTTTAAAGTTGAGGTAAGGTGCACAATACTGCAAGAGGTACAACAAACAAGTTTCCTCGCTAATTTCTAATGAAACAATTACAGTAAACCTCTACATTAAAACCGTAGAATGCTCATTTAACAAACAAAAAATTCAAAGCCGGCACCAATGAGAATCTTGGCAACCACTGTTTAAAGAGTGCACAATGTCTTTTTTCTCGACATTTGCTTTACGTACCTCTTGTTACTTTTTTATCTTAACCAAATAAGACGAAAGCAAACTTGAAATTCGTAATACATAACGGAGTGTACCCACTCGATAAAAATCAATGCTTACACGCCTCAAAACCCACACTGTTTCCACTTACTGAAGCTTATCTCACACTGCAAACCAGTGTTGGTTTTTTTTTTAAACATTTAACTACTGTACTTAATCTTCTATTTATTTGTTATAAAATTCAACGAATGATTCTATAACAGGGACTTTTCTTGTAGCCTTTCTAACAATGCTAGCCTACCCTACAAATTACAACATCCAATAGCCAACAAATTACAAAATTACTAAAATTAAGATACAGGCTGTCTGCAAAACTGCCTAGCCTGCATCACTAGTTAGCCTACACCGTTTTTTTTAAATTAAAAGCAACACTAGCTTTTTATATCTTTACTGAAAGGGATACTGTAGCTTTCTTTTAATTAACTAAAATCCAACCCTCTCGAAAGTAGCAGTCACCACTTGCCCAGTACAGCATAGAAAGCACTCGCCATTGCACAATTTCTACTCGTCACATACAAAATACATCTTGCATGCCGCACAGTTTCTCGAATTTATCTATTTATGAAATTGTACAATTTTCGTCCCCCCCCCCCAGTATTAATGCAGAAAAAGCTGTTGTATAGCCATTTTAAATCTGAGCATAACGCTGTAAAACTTTTAACTTAACGATTGCCGATTTATCCTTCTTTGAGTAGCATTCTCTTTGCTGGTTGCCGTTTTGACAGTTCTTTGAGTAGCATTCTCGTTGCTGGTTAAATTCCAAATCGCCAACTAGTGATTTCCATTCGCCAAATGGCGAGTGGCGACCGATATTGGAGAGGGTTGCTAAAAGTGATACGCTTGCCTAAAATTGTCACAAAAAATCCAGCCTTTTATCTGTATCATATGCATCCCTTTCTCTAATATTAGTTTAACACTTAGCCAGCTTTAGATCCTAATGATTTATGAAAATTTGGTTCGACTCAAGAGAAAATGAAACTTCTTAAATAAAAAAAAAAGGATTACACAGTAGTCCAAGCGACATTTATGATAAAAAAAAAATCGAAGGTACCCAGTCTTGCAAAACGCAGTAGCCTATACTTCACACCAAGCATCAACAGAACAGATTAGCTTACAAAGTAACAACACCAGTCAAAATTTCACATGAAAGCTTTCCACGTTTTCAACACAGAAGCGATACTGTAGCTTCTCAAACTTTTTACTTTAAAGTGTTATGGTAGCTGAAAAGCGATTCAGTAGCTATTCCCCATTGTAATGTACACATTTCTTACTATCTGCAAATATTTACCTTCAGTAATCCATGCTAAAATCGCTTAATTTTAGATTTCCCAGCTCAAAACCAAAAAATCACCCATTTTTTGTTCCTCCTAAAACTTTCAATCCTTATCTAGTTCCTGCTAGGGGCGCCACCGTGCCTTCCATCGATCACAGTGCGCTGCCATGTTGCCCTCACATCGCTTGAGCAATGGCAGTAAGCATCGTGCTCCAGATTCCCAATAATGAAATCGCTGGATAAGATTAAGAAGGCGATCGAGGATGGACAGTTTGTACCCTGTACGTGTAAGAAGACAGCTCCAGATTTTCACCCTGCGTGCAGACGTTGTCGTGAATGTAATTTCTTTGAAAATAAGTGGGATTTGTGTGAACTTCATGAACCACAATGGGTGCAAAAGATAAGAAAAACATGGCGTCAGTCAGACCAAAGGGCAGCACAACGTGTGAAACGGGAGCGTCTTGCAAGGTTGAAGGCGGAGGATAGATTAGTGGCTATTAATGCGGACCTTTCTGCTAGTGGAAAAGCTGCCATTCCCCAAAAAGGTGAGGAAGAAGATTCGGATTCTATGTCATTGTTTGAGGGATTCCCCCAAGGGAAGAGCCTTTGTTACCAACGGCATCAAAAATGGAGGTGATCATTCACGCCGCTAGTAAATCTGCGGCGGTTACTATGAATGCACGAATGGACAAAATAGGACACGAATTGAAAAAATCTCTTGAAGGACCTTTGGAGAAGAAGCTTAATGTTGAGTTCGAATCTGTGGACAAATCATTTGAGGAAAAACTGTCAAAATTTGCCGGCGTTTTCATGGATCGTATGGTGGCGGCTAACAAAGACATGTTCTTAGCGATGTCACAACAGATGCCATCTTTGTCGACGAGCGCGCCCAAGGATTTAAGCAGTAAACAGGTGGGAAGTAAGTCGAGTGAAAAGCCACATAGAAGTGCGGGTTCTAAACTGAGTTGTAGTAAACCGTCTTCATCGAAAGAGAAAGTAAGTGCTAAAGTTTTGGTGTAGTGTCCTTTTCCGGTGACCACTTGACCAGAGAAAACATTATTATCAGGATAGTTAGTTGTGGTTAATCAGTACTCTAAACATGTATATCTGACACTGGAAAAGGATAGGCGTAAATAATAAACAAGGTAAGTTAACCTGGGCCTTTAATCAACACTCTCTCCTTCTACAAAATATGGACCACACTGGTCTATTAATTCAGCTTGACAGAAAATAAACGATCGACGTGATTACAATTAATCTGCGAGAGGAGTAGCGATTGGCATTACGGTAAACTACTTATTGTTGGAGTAATTATCTAACTGTTGAGTAAATTGACCGGCGTTGATTAACTAACCTGTGCTTGTATTAATCATAAATATAGTAATAATCATTGTCTGAATACTATTATTAATAACTATAGATATAGCCGAAGCTATACAAATGGATACTTAGCTCTACGAGAACTTGAGTGTGGCTAACGAGCGGTGTGTTAGCTCGA
Source organism: Lithobius niger (assembly GCA_023313725.1). Classification (NCBI taxonomy): domain Eukaryota; kingdom Metazoa; phylum Arthropoda; class Chilopoda; order Lithobiomorpha; family Lithobiidae; genus Lithobius; species Lithobius niger. Next base: position 62,174 of record JAHWFP010254687.1, read on the forward strand.
CGTTGCCGTCGGCGTTCCGTTGCTAGGACGGCTCTATCTCCCGTGTCCTTACTCTAGAACGGCCCTCAGGAATGTCGACCGGCGTGCACGATTTTAACAATATTGAAGCGCTGAAGGAACCCGAATGCCTTGTGCATTCCTGGGTCACGTTTTATATGCGATTGTTATCGCGGCCACATCAATCACTGTCTGAGCGATTAATTGGATTTACGGAGAATTTTAAAGACTTGACAGTTCGGACCCTTCACTTAATTAAGGAACCGCTGTGCCTGTCAATCAAAGTATTGTCTTGTTCTGAAAGTACATTAGTGAGTTCTTAGTATCGTTCCATTAAGAGTCCCTATCTTAATTAACCTGTCGTGCGGGTATCCGTTATAACAATGATTGATTGTTATTGTTGGAACTGAACGATCATTAGCGCTGATCTTATCTTAATGGGATTTTCTTTGTGGAACCTATTAGGAGTTCTCGGAAATAATTAATAGCTACTCTGATAAGCTAGTGTAAAGCAATGCCAATCCTTATCTCTTACAAAAAGTAATTATGGTGGTTTTGGTTTCTCGGAACGCAACTCCTAGGTCGTATTTGAAAAGGTGGGGCTCCTATCTTATCTGATCAACTGGAGCCTTTTAATCTGTTAAGGGTTAATATTGAAGTAATCTATTAATAATTATGATATATGAGCTTTCATGCATAATTAATTAGATGTATTGTTTCTGTAATAAAGACCAATTAGGCTTAATTAAAACCCTTACATAGCCCTTGCTCAAACTAAAATCACGGTACCTTTTTGATTGTTCCTGATTTTAGCTTCCAAACCCAGATTTCTTTATTAATAGAAAACCACTCTACATAATCATAGTAAGAGTTCTGCATTCACCAATTGGCCCTAGATCAAAAATGTTGTGCGGCTAGGAAAAACAACCCCGTTCTGAAGAAAAAGTTCCCCGCAAGAACCAGGACATGGATTATGATTGTAATGTGTAATTAATTGCTTCATTAATCGAGCAAATAATACTGGGTAGGAATTAACGTTAAAATTTTGTATCAATGTAGGCTATGTTTTGTGCATGCATCGACCTGAGAAACGCAATTCCGGCAACCAAACTTGAAAAATTAATTCATGACGTTTTATGGTGAGCTGAAACAAATAACAAGCTTCGTTTCGATGTTTGTATTTTGGTACATTCGTTTTCCCTCTCAGTTGAGGGTGGAGAAAGCACTCTCTCTCCATCAGTGGTGCTCTACTTTCCACGAGTTGGCCGCATTGTGGTCAAGGTCGCTCAAGGATGTGAGGCTTCCCCTCATTAGCGACCGTCTGCCAGCTCTTTTGCCCTAGATTTCTGACCTGCTGGAGACAAAAGAGAGAGAACTTTGTTACACACTATGTTGTTACAAATTCAACATTTTCTCCTTTTGAAACCTTGTTCTTTGCTTTCATGCGTTTGAAGAACGTCACTTTATACCAAATGTGACTTTTGTTTCAGCATTACTATAGCCAAATATTGTGAATGAACTATTAGTTGTTCAAATATTGTCCTAAGTTGGCTCCTTTGACGTTGTCAAATTATCAAATGCGCATTCGTTGTACTAATGGCAACAAGATGTCATAGGAGTGCACAGCATTACACACTTTTCTTAGATTAAAATAAGAATTTTGCATGCATGTTAATCGCTCGGAAGTATATGCATTACTGAATGTTAACTATTATAACTAAGCTAGCGAAATTCAATTCGGCGAAGTAGCGCAAATCTTTAAAACATGCAAGTACACAATCGTAACTTATATTAAAATGTTTGGGGTAATAGGGGAAGGTTATACAATTTCGTATGTAACTTCCCTAAGCTATACATGCTGAAACCCTCAACTGATAGGCTACTGCTAAATCCCATGAAATCCGTTTTCCATGCCCATTCCGTACTTAATGCCAAATGAAATAGACCTTCCCTCTACCTTTGAGAGTGTGTCTGCATTCTTTCCGTGTATTTGACTTCAATAAACAAATAACCAGCATATCGATCATCACTGCTCATAGCTAATGCTGAAAATGAACTTTATTTTGATTATAGTATTGTGTAGTTTGCGTGTGTGAAACTATTTCACCCTTTTGACTATCGAACTCCGGTCGAGACGAACAATATGTTTCCGCCGACAAGTTCGATACTTTTAATAAAGAAGACTTGTTTCCACCCTTTTGACTATCAAGCCCTGGTCGAAACGAACACTACGTTTCTGCCAACAAGCCTAATATTTTTAATAAAGATGACATAAATGTCAAGGGTATGTACCTATATCCCTGAGCCTAATGTTTACCTGGCTCTAGTGAACCATTCCTGTCACTATGGTGCGTGGAAGTATTGCGTATTGTCGGGATGCTTTTAAAGCTATATCAAGCTCTTTGAAAACCCAAAGCAGCTACAACCCATGCCATGACGCATGATTTGCAGCCCTTCTGAACTAAGCAGCTGACTTCTTGAACCAGACATTTAAATGTCTAAACTACTGAAATTCTAGCAGTTTCAGAAAATATTAACTTACAACTGTAATCAAATTTACAAAACAATTTCTAGTTGCAGCTATTTTTTTAATAAAATAAAATTTATTATTATATTTTTTTTTCTTGTAATATGCTGCTATAATTGTAGTCTAATTTGCAGTGTTTCTAACAAACCTGCCTTAATAAAATTACTGCAGTATTAAGTAAGGTAGTAGTAAGGTACTGCTACCGTAAGTTAGAAATGCAGTTTTTTGGTCTGCCCTGCTGCCTTAATTGGAATATCGTTCAGGAGTGAAATGTGACACTCAAAACCGAAATGAAATTTGTCAATCGTGTATCATGACACATTTGACAAAACCATGAATACAAATGCCGATTCATACAATTTTGTCATCTAAGTGACGAAAAGACTTTCTAAGAAGTCGACAAACGAATGACGGCGTTCGAGTCAATTGCCCAACTCTTCCCATCATTCGGTAGATTTTAGTATGCACTACAATGACCATCGCATGGTGGTTTTTTCAGTCTGTCCCACAACTGGAAGAAAAACTATATTTCTTAATCATGCGGTAGATTTTTAAGTCTGCACTACAACTTTTTTGTGTATGTGTGAATACGTTCCAACAGAACTTAAATATGTGAAGTGCCGATACAATGTGACTTTAATGAACTAGTGTGGTGTGTTCATAGCCCCAAGCAGACCTCACTTCTAATCTATTTTGGGTAATCACTATGCTCCCAAATAGTTAATATGCGACATTCTAGAATTCCCAAAGTCCATAACGGAAGTTCTGTGACATATCCACTAAACTCTAAGCTTCAAATGTACCTTACGTTAAGTAACGGTAATTTAAGTTTCGCATCTAGCCCTATTGCTAGTTACAATCGGCTTATTTTGCCTAACTGATTTGGTAATCGAAATTACTTTGCTATTTTATAATTGTCAAATAATCGTCATTTCTATTACGGCAAGGAGGGTGGGGCGGGGTGTATCAATTTATTCTTAATGATGTTCTGTTGGTAATTGATACGAATCACTTATCTTTTATTTTGTCCGTGAATCAAGATATGATTGATCCTGTTTTCTTGTCACACTCCCACTTTTACCACTCTGCCATCCTTGACATTTTTCAACTTTGTTCGAGTATGTAATACAATGTTCCTGAAAGACATTAACATTAAGCACATGAGTTATGATATCGTGATCTTTTATTCAAAGTGTAAACATGTATTTATTATTTGCAATATTTTATGTGTAACCTATTTATAACAAGCTGTAATAAAACATAGTTATTAAATCTGTTAATGTTCATATTGCTAATTCCAATTTAAAAAATATCTCTGCTGGTGAAATGTTTTGACTATTTTAGTCGTTTGGGATGGAGTTGGTAGCAACAGATTTTCCCGTGGTCAAGGTGGGTAGGTCTTGACCTACTTTTGACCGTAGTGTCCTACCGTCGCTGATGAGTTTGGTCGAGCAGTCAGGCGCCCCACTGAAGAGGGAGGGGGGTAATAAAACGAGAGTGGTCGGCGGGTTGAAAGGGTTCTGGGTTCGGCGTTTGGGTATGCCGCCCGGAATCTGACCTCAAAAGTTAAGGCTAGTCGAGGCCATGTAAACAATGGTTGATGGTTACCGGGTGAGCAGAGGGAGTGAGCTGGTCCCTGGGAAAAGATGGCCCCCAGTTTTTCGTGACGTCAACCCTTGAACTCTGCACCCATTGGTTTGTTTACTAATATTTCTAGGTCACATTTTGGACTTGTAAAATTTCAACTTTCCGACCCGCACACGAAGTTGTGTACTTCACCCTGTTCGCTGACTATTTTCCCTGTGCGCGTTATCCCACCCAACTTGAGATGGATCCCCGCAAAAGAAGTGAAAGACCGTCCCTAAGGGTGAGAGGAGTGCGAGAGCGGGCATGCCTCGCTATATGCGGGATTTTCTAAGGATTCTGGCCTTAAATTTAATGACTTTTGCGGTCTGCTTAGACCATTATCAATTTTGCGAGAGGGCACCGGCGTTGTTCGCTGAGTGTCCTCATCGGAACATCGGTGAGATTCCTTTTTCGCCGATGTTACCGAACGAGGACACCTTGGACTATGTGCCGAGGTTATTCTTCCTTGAAGTTATTTTGGAAACGCCAGGCAAAATCCGATGGACGAAACCAATGCGAACGAAAGTTCGATTGGACAGCAGTTAAGGCTAAGTACCTACTTTCTACAATGTAGCCCCTTAACTGCAACGTCGATTCTCCATGCTCGGTATGCCATTTATCCGCCCTTCCCGGAAGAAAATAAACACTTCCCGGAATATCTCTGGAGGGCTATCAACGCGGAGAACGTCTTCTTTCTACAACTGAAGATACACAAGGCTCTAGCCCAATTTCAAAACGATGATGTTCCCCGTGTTGGCGTGCTGGAGGACAACGGTGGACCCAGATTTCTGGTGGAACTAATTCCGGATTGCCTGCTCGACGAAATATCGCCGTCGCTACCGGACCTCGGCCCCGTCCGAGGACTCGCCGCCCCCCTGGAAGGAGCCCCTGAGCCCGCCGGCGGAGTCAATGTTGGTGCGTCCGGCAGCGACGCGCAGAACTATCTTCGGCCGGCTGTCTGCAGAGATGACTGCCCTGTGTGCCATAACGGCCAATACGGTAAGGAATTTAATTTTAAATCTTAATTTTAAGTAAGCCTGCTTGGTAGTTGACCTGCACTAAAATTAAAAAAAATCCGTAATTTTCTGACGCAAGACACGTATGCTTTTGGCTAAGTTTGGCTAACTTATTTGATATATCTTAATTGAACCTTTTATTAATTATAATGTTAATTTCCAAAATTTATACATGTAAATGCAGTATCAATGCGATATACGTAAAAGTTTAAATTACATTTATCCTGAATAGGTGGATGCAAAAAAAAATGTATACTTTGCTTCTTCCTAATACCGGAAAATTTCCCATGCAGGTGATTAATATTATTAATTAACTGGTTCTCAAGAGTGAGAAATGGATATTTCTTCATTTCTGATTGTCATAATTAATTGTCATTTAGAGTTATGATCCTTTGTATTAGGTCAATAGGTAAGTCTTGTTGTAATAAAATACAGTATTTTGAAGAATATAATAGGCGTTATCCTATGAATTAACGATTTGTAATCCATGTCATGAGGATTGATTTAAAGTTATTAAATTTGACTAACGCAATATTATGCTTTTATAATCCATTACTTATGGATGTAAAACGAAATATTTTGTTTTAAGTTAGGCATTATTTTAATTTTATGATGCGTATCTTTATGGATGTAAAATTATAATGTTATCTCAGGTTTAAATCTGATTTATAAAGAATGTGCCGAATCGCCACTTACTTTCCTGGAGGGGAAAAAAATGGCAGTTTGCATTAATTCCCAATGAAGCTTCTCCTAAACGAGAATCCGTGCCATGCTCCAACTGTTTTTCATAATTTATAACTGTATTTTGTGCGATATGTCGCAACGAGGTAGCCTATAGCCAATGTTTCAAATCATGGCTCCTCGTATTATAAGTAATTATGCTGCGTGGCACGTATTCCATTTACAATTGAAGAACTGCTTATGTTAATGAAGTGCAAAATGATATTTATAATTTCCGAAAGTTGGAGTAAAATAAAAAAAAAAAGGGGGGGATGGTAATATTTTCCGTAATAATCATTTTTCTTTGTGTAATAGCTTATACACGAGCTCAATAAGTGTGATTAGAAATACCTATACCGAAGTATTTGTTAATTATTTTGTTTAGTATGTGAGCACAATTCGCAAGTAAAATACCTGTTCGCTGCAGCAAGTGCGGCAGCTCGACTATGTGAGGAACCGAAGTTCCGCAATACTGTGTCATTGAACTATTGGAACGAGAAATATTAATTTCAATGCTACTAGACTGTTATGCCGTACAGATGTACGTCGGCATTTTAACTATTTTTGTTAAATCTTTTTCGATTGCTTTGTGGGGGAGGGAGGGGGGGGGGTAAATAAATATCATTCGCAATTAAATTTTAACAACATACTCATATTTAGTATACAATATTCGTGACGGAAAGCAACCTGGTCAAGTCACAATAAGCACATTTTGCCAGCCCCCAGCCAGGCCGGATAAAAATGGTTTCTTTTGCTGTAGAAAGTACTGTACCTGGCAATTTTAGCATTGCTGTCTCAGTGATGCTGTTGGTTGCTTGAGACTTGAATGGCCGCCTCAGTTACCCTACCACGCATGCGCGGGCATGGTCTCCCCCATATAAGCTGGCGGCTACGAGGGCTCGCCATCTCTTTGTCTCACGTTATGGTCAGAAGGTGACTCGTGAGGGGAGGCAGGGAGGGTCTAAGGTACAGTACTTTCTACAGCAAAAGAAACCATTTTAGCCGGCCTGGCTGGGGGCCGGCAAAATGTTCTTTCTTTGCTGTGAAAGTACTGTACCTGGCAATTTTAGCATTGCGAACAGACCTTGTCACTTTTGGTGGCGGGAACCTTATGACTGAGTTCCCTGGGGCACTGAGGCGGAAACTGAAGTTTAAATAGTAAGGGAGCCCTAGGATGGGAGAATAGGGGTCCCTTGTGAGGAGTGTTTTTCCATGTTTGGGGTTTTTTTTGTATGACACATTTTTTTTTTTTCAAAAAGGGAGGAGCATAATTACCTTCCTATGAGGGTCTTCGGCTGATGATACCAGAAGTTCCTCTTCAGTCAAATGTTTGTGGCGTCCTGGTTGATCTGAAGAATGGCTAGCAGCAGGTCTCTCCAGAATGAGGGAGGAGGTGACGTTAATTGTCAAAACGCAGTCAGAAGCGATTCTTATGAGGGGCTTCGGCGGATGGCACCAGGAGTTCCTCTTCAGTCAAATGATGGTGGCGTCCTGGTTGACATGAAGAATGGCGAGCAGCAGTGCTCTCCAGAATGAGGGAGTAGGTGGCATAGGGAAAAGGGACTTAAATTTTGAAGATTGTAAAGGAATTAGGTCCTATGACCTCAGGTAAGGTTTGAGTATGAAAGTTAAAGAGAAAGGGTTTTTTCATTTTTTTTTTTTTTTTTGATACAGAAAAAATAGATGTAGATAACCAGCGTCGGGAAGTTTTTCCTTTTTTTTTTTTTCCGAAAGAAAATCTTTGTTAGTTATTTTATTTATTTTTTTTTTTTTTGGAAAAGATGAAAAGACAGGTAGGACACTGGTGAGAAACCGAAGGGTTAAGAGGAAGATGGGTTGGAGCGTAACCCCAAGCAGTAATGACGAGCTTTAGCTCTGCAAGGGGTGCAAGGAATGTCGGAAGTGGGAACAGGGGAGAGTGTCACCATGTTTGGGAGCATCGAAAGAGAATGATGGGCATCATCGAATTGCCACATGGAAGGTTGTGGGAGAGAGAGACAGAGGTTATGGCATCCCACGCCTTGGCAATGTGGTTTTGGCGTTGGGTGTTGATTGCAGAGGGGTCAGACTTGAGTTCGGAGATCCCTTCGTCGTAAACTACTACAGGGCGGCATGGGAGGTTAGACGGGAGTCTAGGATCCGTTGGAGTAGCGAATCGTGCAGGGTGTGTGAAGACGGTGGGGCGTGGGTAGTGTGGAGCACTTTTGTGAAGGTCTTCGATCGGGTGAACAGTCCAAGTTGAGGGTTGTTCCGTGGAGAAGAAACTGGGGCAGGTTTATTGTGGAGCGCATCAGCCAGAATATTGTCCGTGAGTTTTTTAAGTTGGGTGGCGTTCTCAGTCTTTAATTTTGAATTTTTGGAAGTGAAAAGGGATATTTGCGAGTGTTGTTGAAAAATAATGTCCTGGAGGTGCAGGAGGTAAGCTTTGACTTTTTTGGTGTTAAGTTTGAATTGATTTCGGGCTCGTTTAGACGAAGCTTGTGACGAAGGGTAGAAAATACTTTTTGGTGGTCGACTTCAACTGCTTCCTCGTGATCAAGCCCATATAAGGGGGAGTCCTTTTTTCCCGGAGGGGCAGCGGTGGATACGTTCAACGGGGGGAGTCAGCAGGAGAAAGAGGTGTGACTGATGGTGCTGGTGAATTGACATACGGAGAGTCGTTCACCACGTCCGAGTGTTGACTGGGAGATAAGGGGGTGGCAGGAATGACAATGGTGGCCCCTGAAGGGATGGCAAGATCAGGGATAAGTTCCATGGATGGAGAAGAGGGAGCATCGTCGAAAATAATGGGGGTGTCAGTGCTGGGTTTAGACGGGTCAAGGGCAGGAGAAGGCAGGGTAATGATGCTGGCCGGAGTGTCAGAAGACGTAATGGTGTGGGCCCAAGATTGTTGAGATAATGGGGTGGAAAAATTGTCATTGTTCCCGGAGGTCATCGGGACCGCTGTTACGGTTGAAGCGGGTGATTGTGTAGCAGGCGAAGTGTCCGACTTAAATTTCTTCACCATTTCTTTGTGGGTATTTTCTTGCCTCTTCCTCGTGGCGGACAGGATCTGGCCGTGGGCAATAATTTGCCAATCTTTAAGGGGTACGTGACACAAATGGCACATGGTCGATCGAAATAATTGTACTTCCTATGAAACTGGCAAACACGATGGGGGTCAATGCGATTAGGGTTAAAAACGCCTGGGCAGTGGCACTTGCCTGGACTGTCAATGACTGGTGAACAGCCGAAGTAGACGTCTGGTTCATCCAAAAAGAACATCGGCATCTTAGCTTTAACCATTGTGGAGATTGAAGGAAACAAGGACGGCTGATGAGAATCAAGATTATGAGGAGGAACGGAACGCTAAACAGTGGGAAGAAGTACCCAGAGGTAGGAGGCCGGAATAACTCGGAAGGTAGGAGTTAGGTGGCGCTCCTGGTGGCAGAAACTGGAACGAGAATGATGCAGCTTTCGTCTGATGGTGGTAGGGCTGCCTGTGAGGGACGGCTTGTGCGTTGTAGGCGGGCAGGCGGCTTGCATCAGCTGTGGGGCGGATCGGGGGCAGCGTCGGGGCGTTGGTTCGTGGCAGCTTTGATGGGCAAGGTAGATGCGGGTTGCGAGAAGCGGCAGAGGAAGGAGCCAGGAAGTTGAGGAGGGAAGGCTGCTTCCCCTTCGAGACGTCCAGCTGGTTCAAGGCCAGAACCCGGCATGGCGCGAAATTTACCAGACGAAATGCAGAAGGGAGTCGGGAAGAGGGCCGTAACTTGGTGACATGGTCGGCAAGTGGCGAGGCGGATGAAAGTTGGCAAAAACGGCACAATCTGTTGAAAGGCGAGTACGGAACAAGAAGAGTGGGTTTGGCGAGCTGATGGCGTCCCGTGGAAGCAGTGGAACGGTAGTCGGGAAGGACGTTGGCCGCAAGTTTACCGTCAGGTTGGAGAGCAATCGGCCGGGCGAAAGATACGGGAGAGAAGGGAGCGAGGGATGTGGCCGTCTTTCGGTGTTAGGCGGGGTGGCGGCGTTATGAAAGCTTAAGCGGTTACGGGGAGCCCGACGGAAAAAAACCTCGGATGGGGTGAGAAGGGAACAGGGATTCGTGGTGAGACGTAAAAGAATGATGCACTAGGGAGGACAGTGACCGATGGTAGATCGGCTAATACATGAAGCAAACGCTTGGAAGCCAGACGAGGTGGGGGAACCAACGGCAGGCCGAACGGCAACGAGGCGGACAAAAGACGGCAGAGGAGCGGGAAGCGGGGTGACAGGCGGACTACGGAAAGTCAGACTGGCAGTCCCAATACGGCCACGACACCCCGGCTATGGGTAGACCGGAGGCGGGCCGATGAGTGGGAGATGTCACTGCGGCGACAGGAACAGAGAGGTAGCAATTCCGGCTGCATGGTAATGTCCCGGCGGCGGGCGGCGGCGAGTTGGGCGGGCCGTGCGGTGTCGCGGATGAAAGATGGTGGGAGAGCTCCGGTAGGGGATGTTCCAATTCGTAGTCGTAATTCAGATCGGACCGGCGGAGGCGGTGCACAGCTGGATGAAAGGGTGAGGCGTGTAACAAACCCAACTCGATGGCAACGTCCCGGCTATGGGCAGACCAGAGACAGCCAAGGAGCGAGAAGCTACCGCCATGGCGGGAGGGCCAAGGCAGGGCCCGTTGAAGGGCGATGCAGTTCACAACGGTTTTCCGAGAGGCTTGATGAGACGGGGTCGTCAGCTGCGGGAGAGAGCGGTTAGCAAAAGTAATTGCTCGACGGCGGCAATCTGGCTATGGGCAGACCGGAGGTGGCTGAGGAGCGGAAAGCTACTCTCGTGGTGTGGCGGATGGAAACTGTGAGGGAGCCCTATGTAGGGGCTGGCGGTCGATGATCGAGTCCGTAACAGTTTCCCGGACGGTCCGGCGAACATGAGTCTTCAGCTGCCTAGAGAAGGAGGCTGTCAGGAGATCTTGCTTGACAGTGGCGTCGTGGCTATGGGCAGACCGAAGGCAGGCCAGGGGGCGTGCGGGGAGCTACTGCTACAGTAGTAGCGGACGAAAGACGGCAGGGATGTCTGGGTGGGGCCGTTGTGGAGTGATCCGAGTCCAACAGGGACCATGGTAGGTCCGTGGAATCTGCTGGAGAGGTAGAGGCAGGCAAAAACAAACCGGCTAGACGGCAGCGACCTGGCGAGGGGTGGACCGGGAACAGGACGAGGGTAGTGCGGGGAACCAGCACTGCTGCATGGCGGATGAAAGACGGCGGGCGGCAAGAAGCAGGGGCCGTTGATGGGAGAACCTGGGCACAACGGTGTCTGAACAGCACAGATAGGTAGCAGCCACCCCGACTAGAAGGCACCATCCCGGCTATGGGCAGACCGGAGACGGGCCTAAAAGCACGGCGTGTGAAGGCGGGAGCCGGTGTGTCGAGGCGAGGCGGACGAAGGACGGCAGAGAGCTCGGAGGGCTTCAACGTCAAGGATGGAGGCAGGAGACCAAGTAACAACCCTGACTCGGTGGTGGCGTCCCGACTATGGACAGACCGGAGACAAGCCAGGAGTGAAAGTGCAGGTGAAAGACGGTAGAAAGTCAGAGACGGGGCCGTTGATGGACGATCCAGTTCGTAACGGCTTCACAGCTGGTCCTTGAGACGTGGAGATTCCCGGGAACGGGAGACCTGAGCAACAACATGATTCGACGGCGATGTCTCGGCTACGGGCAGACCGGAGACTGCTGAAGAACATGGCGTGCGGAGGCAAGTTGCAGAGGGCGGGATGAAAGACAGACAGGAACCAACAGAACGAGCTGCGTGGCGGCTTAAGACAAAGAGATGGCGAGCCCTCGTAGCCGCCAGCTTATATGGGGGGACCACTCCCGCGCATTCGTGGTAGGGTAACTGAGGCGGCCATTCAATCTCAAGCAACCAACAGCATCACTGAGACAGCAATGCTAAAATTGCCAGGTACAGTACTTTCACAGCAAAGAAATTATACTTGAACCTCATCCTCCCGTTTTCATTATACTTTATTTCCCTCCATTCTGTTTCCATGGGTGAGAGAGAAATTATAATAAATTAAGGTTATACTAATTATCGTTGTCAAATCTAGATTTGAAAATACCGTGCATGCTGTGAGTGTACCTGTGTTCCCAATTTCGTGAATCAAATACTAATCTTGATTATTCGATATTTTATTTCAGATGACAACTATGATGCCGACAGTGATGATGGGTAACTCGTCGCTGTCGCTGCAACAGTCCGCCGCCAAAAGCAGTGTTGCTGCTCTTAGCAACGCGGGTCTCTACCCGTCGCTAAAGTAAGCGGCGTGGTATAGTACGATGCTGTTGCTGCTATAGCAACCTACGAGTTGTTTATATTTGTATATAGAAATTTTTTTCCTATTTTATTTTATTGTGGTTTACGAGTGCCTATGATCACAGATTCCTGAAAATTTCATTTCTTTCCGTATTAATCCAGAGTTCTGGAAAGTCTTAATAACTTTATTCAAAATCTCTATTTCGTACTAGTCTTAATAAATTAGTTCATACTAACTTTAAATTTATCGTATTTATTTATGTATTTATTTATTTCCAAAATTTTAAGCTGATTTCCTTAATCTGTGATTGGTTATTTCATGTATCTCATAATTTATTTATATTCATTATTACAGGGTATATATGTATTTTGTGTTATGTTATTGGTTTCCCTTGTTTTAAGTGTCTATATGGTATTAATTTTATGTCATTGGTACCATGTTTAGTTTTATTCCTTCGTTTATTACCTTATAATTTGGCGTATTTGTACATATTGTGGTTATTTTGTTATTTTTCTCAATCGTACTGTGATGCTATATGTCGTTATTTTAATTTGTATGTCATCCTGTTGTTCGGGTTATAGTGTGTTCTGTTTGATTTGACTGCCTTTTTATGATTTATTGTTGATGTGTACCTATTATATTATGTTTTTAATTTAAGTTCCCTATTGTCTGTGACTTATGTAATATGTTGTTTGTTGTATCATTATTAGTAATTTTTTTTGTTTCTGTGTTCTCGTGAATCTGTATTTAGTTGCGTGTAAATATGTTTTCGGTGTCCAATAATATTATTTTTTTTTAATTCTATGATTTGTCCCTTGTGAACATTATTTCTACGTTACATACTGAAACATATTAGTTTTAAGTTATATTTCTATGCATATTTTGAATGAAACAGGTTCTAGCGTATTATTTTCAATTATAGCGAGAAGTGAAAATATGCTGCATCTATTTTATGGTATTTATTTTGTAGATAAGCAGCCGATTTTGGCTCGAAGCGTTTGCGTTTGTTTGTTAAGCTCGTTTGCGAGCCGCTAGCTGCTCCGTCTGTTTTGGAAGGTGCAAACACTGGCGGTTCGATCTCCGACAAATGATCTGTTGGATCCTCTAAAAGCTTTGCTATGTATTTTTGTAATTTTATTTCAGCTTCCGTTAACGTGCCGTTAAGCTGTTCCGACATTTCGAGATCGGTAGGTCCATTGAAAGGAATAGGTTGAGTGTTAGTTCTTAGGAACCATGGTCGTAAGTTATTGACATGCGCACGAATGACTTTAAGCAGATCCAAAAAATGCACTATACGGACAATAACATCGTTTACAAATTCCATTATTCTGAACGGACCTGTCCATGCTCTAAGTAATTTCGGAGAAATTTGTTTAATAGGTAAGAAGTCGCGTAATAATACTTAATCATCGACCAAGAACCGGTAAGGACTAGCTGTACGATCATAAAAGTTTTGCTGTCTCTGAACTGCTTTCCAATTATGTGCTCGAGCAACTTCGAATGCTGCCTGTAGTCTACTCTCTAGACGGACTATAGTATCATCACTGTCATAGCAGATTCGCGGTGGCTCGAATGCTAAAGCGCTCGGTAGTCTGAATTCCGAACCATGATGTAAATAATGTGAACTAATTAACGTAGTTGAATTAGGACATGCATTTAGTGCTACTGTTACTAATTCTAAATATTCGCACCAATTTTCAGGACAACTGGCTGAAATTTTACGTAAAACTGTTTCTATTCTTTTATTTGCGGCTTCTACAGAACCTCCTACCCATGAAGTGTTAGGAGTTGTCAGCGTCATCACGTAGACGTTCCCGTGAATGCTTTTATTTAAAGGTCCGATGAGATCCAAGCTCCAAGAGTACCCTGGTCTCTGTAAGGGTTGGTACGCTCTTAATTTAGCTTTGTATGGTTTAGTGGGTCTAACAAAAGCTTGACATACTTGACAAGTTTTAACATAGTAAGCAATATCGTCAAACATTTTAGGCCAATAACAATGTAATTCTATTAAATCTCTAGTTTTACGCGCGCCACGATGTCCGGCACATGGCGTGGAATGATAGTCCCTAATGCAATAGTTGCGTAGAAATTTAGGTATACACATCTGTGCTAGATTGTGCATACGGCCTTTAGCTGGGTCTGCAAGTCTAATTCTATACAAAATTCCGTTGTAATCTTTATAAAAGATGTTACGTTTACTGGATGCATCAATTAAATCTTCCGATGATTGATTCTTAAGACGTTTAATGATATCACCTAGATACGGATCGTTTCTTTGTTCCGCCGCTAGGTGTTGTCGTGTCCAGTCTGGATGCTGACTACCGAGGACAGCGACTGGTATCTCTATACGAGAAAGCGAATCAGAAACCGCTAGAAGTCGGCCCGACTTGTGACGTAAGATAAATTCGTATTCCCTGAGTTGGAGTAAAATTCTTTCTAATTTAGAGGGGAGGGAGGAGGCACAATAAAGATAGCAAATTGCCAAATGATCTGTGGTTAAAAAAAAATCTTGCAAACTAAATAACAACGAAATGAATCGATTGCATGAATTATTGCTAAAATTTCTCTGGTCGTAGTTGTTTCTTTCCTTTCTGCCTCGGTGAGGGTTCGGGAAGTATAGGCTAGGGGATAGTTTATACCTCCGTGATATTGACTCAAACAACCGCCGATCGCCATGCCACTAGCATCAGTTTCTAGAAAAAATGGCTTAGCGAAATCAGGGTGTTTAAGTGTTGCAGCTTTAACCATGGCTTGTTTAAGTTCCTGAAAAGCACTTTCTTCGTCGTCTCCCCATACAAATTTACAATTCTTACGTGTAAGTTTAGTTAGAATGTGAGACATTTCCGCGAATTGAGAGGTGTCTCCTATAAAAATTTACCATACCTAGAAATGAACGGACTTGTTTAGGTGTGGGATACTGCTGCATAGCCTTAGTTTTATCTGGCTGTATCCCGTTTTCGTCTAGTACGAAACCTAAAAATTTAACCTGTTTTCTAGCAAAATGGAATTTTTCTACACTTAGTTTTAATCCCGAACGAGCGACTAGTTGTAACGCTCGATCTACATGACTGATGTGAGTTTTAAGATCTGGACAACTCAGGAGGCAATCGTCGAGATAGATGGTACAATAGGCGCCAAACACTTCTGCGAAAATTTGTTGGGCACAAAATTGGCAGTGCGCTGGAGCCGTTTTAAGGCCCATTGGGAGCCTGTTGAAAAAAATACCTTTTAGAGTTTGCAGAGAACCATGTTTTAGGTTTAGCTGATTCCGCTAATTTAAGTTGATAAAATCCGAATTTAAAATCTAGACGAGTGAAGTATTTAGCTTCGCTTAGGTGTGCCATGCTCTGTCACGGTGGGTATTGGAACGCTTACACTTTCAACAAGCGAGTTTAAGCCGCGTAAATCTACGACTATGCGATACCCTGTTGGCCTTATTTTTATCATTAAACATGGCGATAACCAAGCAGATTTTCCTTCTTTTATGATACCTACACGTTGCACTTCATCAAGATATTTATCTAATAATTCACGTTGGTCTAACGGAACTCTATACATCTTAGAACTTACTGGTTGAGAGTTGCCTGTTTCGATAGAAACTTCGTATCCCTCAAAACAACCTAGATCGAAATCGTTTTTAGAAAATGAATCTTGATGATTTCTCAACATATCTAGAAATTCCTGTGTTTCATCTTTGTTTTAATCTGGAAAGGTAAATTTATGCTTTAAACTTTCCCATTCCGCGTCGCGCTCTTCCCTTGATTTAGGCTTAGACGCGTCTGTTAGGCTACTAGCGGAGCTGTCGTTCTGTCTGACTTGTTGTTGCCAAGTTATCTCGATGGGGTTTGCAGGAAGCGACATCTCCGTGGGGTTTGCGGTTTGAGATATCTCGATAGGACTTGGAGATTTAGGTTTCTCAATGGGACTTGTAGTCGGCGAATCTGAACTACATGTGTCTACGAAAGTCTCATCGCCTTAATCTATAATCGCGGTAGTATACGTTCCTAACATTGTACCTGATTTTAATTCTACATCAAAACCATTAAAATTTACGCACATAACTGGGATAATACCTGTTGGAGTTGTTAACAAGACTATGTGCAAGATGTACAGGAAATTCACCATTTTCAGGTTCGAAAGCTCCTGTTTGTATTTCGGGAAAGGGATATTGTAAAATTCCGGTTATTCTACACTCTGAATTAGATGGAATAATTTCGTCTCGAAACAAAGAGACTGTGACGTCTATTAATTGTTGTTTAGGTGTACAATTCCATGTTGATTTAGGATTATCCTCGCTTTCTTCGTTTGTAGCTACGTTAAGCGTGGCTACATAAATGTGACTAGGCTTATAACTTTCCCTATTTATAATTTCCTTATTTTGATTATAGGCTATATGTGCTTGTTCTGGTGAAGCTGACATTTGGAATTTTAAATCTCCGATAGTTAAACTATTATCAGGACAATTTAAGACTAATGAATCTGATTTGTTTGAAAGAAAATCATATCCCATTAATACCGAAATGTTACCAAATGAACCATCAGGAACGATAACGAATTCCTGATCCCTAGAAAATTCACATTTCTCTATAGTGGTTACTATTTTCCTACTTGTTTTAATCTGTTGATTACCTACACCAGGAGCGCATTATATACACGTCCTTTAGGACATGGGAGTCACCATCATTTTTGTGTTTGAATGGATTCCGGCACTCGTCGCTAGCTTACGGGCCATGCACGTTGTCCTCTTGCGGCCGTAATACATACTAAAAAAGCGCTTCAACTAGCAACTTATCATTACCGGTGGGGAGTTTCGGTTTCGTTTTTTTTTTCCACCAATGGCAGCTTGGTTGCCCAACAGCCAATCAGAGGTCGAATGTACTTTTACCTGACCAAGATTTCATCTGGTTGGCAAGTCATCAAGGATACAGCGATGCAATGCACTCGGCCATCGACTGGCTGGCTTCAAACTACAGTCTAGAACTACCAAGATCGTTTTCGTTCCCGTAATAAAGGGGTAACCGTCTGTTGTTGGTGTGCCACGCACTCTCCCACTTCAATAGACTACCTAAGAATCGCCACTGGAGAAGAATTTACGCAACGTAAATACGGTTGTTTTAAAATATGCTAAACACGTTTTAGACAGATTTAGACAGAAAGGTAACGGTTTTGTAGTATTGGACGTTAAATGTGTTTAGCCCTAATATTCAAACACACGCTTAAAACACATGTTGCGTTGTAAACAAACGCCTGTCGTAGCGTTTGGGACTGCAGTGAAGACGTGTGCAGCCACCTAGACAAAAAAGTTTTAACATTTTTTTAGTGATCTTTTTAGTGTAGATGGCTGCACACTAGTCTTTACTGCCGTCCCCAGATGCTACGATCGGCGATTGTTTATACTTGCTGCCCTTTCATTTCTCTCAGTGCAGAGATGTTTGCAACACATTTTAAACGTAAGCATTTTCGTTTACACAATCTAATAAGCAATTTGTTTATTTTCGTTAAAACGTTACACTTACGTTGAAAAGTGGTAATTGGCCTATCCCTAACTTTTACGTGAAATTCACAGAAAAAATAAAATCCAAAACAAGTGAAGATTCCAGTGTGGTGTTACAGATTAGGTCAAATAAGGTAGTTAAGCAACTTCGACTGAATTTCACCAGATGGGGAACGAGTTTCATGCAAGGAACAATGTTTGGGGCATTATTAGGTTAGGTTAGTTGCCTCGTCTCGGAATTTGTGGGGTACGGGGCCGGAATAAGGGGGGTGCTTTGGGTGCTGAAGCACCAGGCCACAGGCTGAAAAGGGCCTCAAGGGTGCCTCACGGTCACGAAACGGTACTATTTAAAATACATTTTCTTTACTGTTGTTACAGGAAGAAATTATTGTTCAAAAAAAGAAAACTCCTTTTTTGGTGGGGGGGGGAATAAGGCCACAATAAATCTTAAGCACCAGGCCTCTACGAGTTTTAATCGGGCCCTAGTCGGGCAGGGAACCATTTGCTAGGATGTAGGCGCATTGTGACACTTACGGCATGCCCCCCCCCCCCCCCCCGGTAATAGTAAAATGATTGTCGGGGAACATCTGTAAGGTTTCCGGGGACACGGCAGTTATGCTCATTTAGCACCTCACTCCCTCACTGTTTTAAAGAGTAGATTGAATTCTCTACCGACACACCCCCTACGAAGTGTACACAAAAAGTCTGATCTGACGAAAATAACTGCATTTAAAGGATTACGATTGTTTTTTTTTTCATATTAGTTTTGAGATGGGCAGGATTTTCAGCACCCTTTCCCATTCCGACAGCCTCTTATAATTCCACGTCCTTAGGACTGGGCCATGACTTGCTCAATTGCTTTTTATGCGTATGTGTAAAAAAAAGTATCGGGGGGGGGGGGGGGGATGATGGAGCTGTCGGGTGGAGGATGAAGGGAAATAATCTATTGTCGTTCTTCATGGGAGAAAAAGTTAAAGTATATCTGAATAGTGTGAAAGTCTACAGAACCCATCGAATTTTGTAAAACATATGTGTGTGGTTTTCACCTAAAACTTGCACACACTTTTTTCTGTCTGTCTGAAAAATGTTTATTTTAAGCCACTTGGTTTTATAGTGTGCAAACTCCCATTTTGTTCTCCCATTTTTTGGCTGTGTCTGAGCAAAGAGTTCCAAATTCGTAAAAATCCAGACTACGAGAAATCTTGTTAAAAAGCAAATCACATCCAAGTTCACTTAAACCAGCCAGTGTTAGGCGGGGCTATATCTCGAAAACCAGCACGCGACTTTTCTTTTACTTGAATTAAATTTAACCACAAATGTTGCAAAAATATGTTTACATCCTTAGAATCTGCTGTAATCGAAAACGTTTAATCAGTTTGAACTGAAGGTACATGGCCAAAAAAAAAAACATGAAAAAAAAATTAGCCTGGAAGAAACAACCGAAGGAAGAAAAGCGGTGGGAAAACAGCTTAAGGAAAAAGCCGAATTGTTTTGTCTATATTTTGTTGTAGTTTTTCGTGTTTTTGTTACATGTTAGGTCAGGTTTTAGGTCAGTTGCCCTGGGTCGTATTTCACCAGAAAACTTTTTTTCTGCAGCTCTTTTTACTGTGGCTTCTTTTACTGACTTTTTCCCCCGGCCTTTTTTCTGCGGCTTTATTCCTAGATTCAAACTGTGATACACTGAAGTATGCTGCTCTCGCTGGAGTTTTAAAGCTGTTTAGAGACTGACAGCTGCGTAACCCAACCTGCACATGTACGAGGATTCTCTACAAAAACATTTGGGCGAGGCTGGCCTGCCATCTTTTCCCTCCAGCGGTAGCCGGAAAACGTCTACCTTCGCTTCTCTCCTGACATCACCGTCCTGTCTTCAAGCAACAGTCCGTCCTTTGCTCTGTCGCAGTCCTGATTTCAGCTGTCCGAATTTAACGATCGCAGACAGCCAGCACACGCTCAAGCGGACTACGTCATGGCCCAATCCAAAGAAACAACGACCGATTCTGCAAACAAGATGGCCGCCCCATCACCTCGCAGTTCGTTGCCCGCCAATCCGAAAATTGTTGCTGCATCGATCTGTCCGAATTTTCTCCCGACTTGTCATCAGGTTCATCCAAGAACTCTGACTCTCCTTCTCTCAACAAGGTTCTGCCTCTGTCTTCATCTCAAGTACACGCCTTAATGGATCGTGCCATACGACAATTCAAGTACGTTATCATCACACAGCCATTCGTACACCGAAGACTGGATTACCAACTCGTCCTCATCGTCTCTGTCCTGTCTTCGAGCAACAGTCCGTTTTTTCTCCTGTCCGTCCTCATTTCATGCAGTCCTTGTTTTCAAGTTCTCAGACTGCGAACGCACGCTCAAGCGGATTACACCATGGACTGTTCCTGTGAAATGACGACTTATCCAGCATCCAAGATGGCCACTCCATCGCCTCGCTGTCCGTCGCCCATCGATGGCTACCAGTTTTTTCTTCAATTAAGAAGGCCAAGAAAAAGAAGCATTCTCACAGATCGCCTCTTTGAAGACGCATCAATCTCTGTTAGATATTCCACTTGGTTTACCAGATGCTCATCCACGAACTCGGGCACAAGCATCACCTTTGTCCTCATCTCAAGCCCACGCCATAATGGACCGTGCTGTACGGTAATTCAAGTACAAGTCAACAACCAACAAACAACCTCATCAGCATACAACCGTTCTTTCACTCAAGATTGGCCAACCAAATTTTTATACCTTTACCATGGGTTTCGCCATTCCCATCCGAGTTTTCAATTTTCGGACTGCTATCCAAGATGGCCATTCCTTCATCCTGAAGCCCTTCAGTCGCATCTACTCATCAATGGTGTGGACTACCCTTAACACGATCTGCCTCTGTCCTCAAGTCAAGCACTCGCATTTTTGGATCATGCTGTCTGTCATTTCAAAACCAAGACCAAGCCATCCATTCAGTAATAGCCTTCATCATCCCTTGTCATTCTTTCACTCTGGATTGAGCTACGTATTCCTTGTCATCTCACAATCAACACCAAGCTTCGGGCAGGAAAAGACAGCTGTCCACAGCATGAAACTGAAATTGTGGACATGACACATCCCACAGTAATCTTGCTTCCGCATCCGTTTTTAAACGACTCTAAAGTCAGAACGCAACAACTCATGGTCGACGAAAAATCCCGATTAAATTTCTTACAAGCCTCAAACCATCCGTTGCTTCTTGATCCTTGTCCAAACCTGTCCCCGCCCTCGGATATACCATCCCTCGTTCAAGCAGACTGGACCACGCCAAAACTCAACGGAACACCGATGAACTCGTCACGCACAACGATTCTTTCCTGTCCAACATCAAGTACATGGATTCACGGATGTCATTCATGATTGTCAACACAAGACCAAGTCTCCTCATCCAAACTCGCCCTTGTCTTCACAATATCTCATCTCAAAGCCATCACGTGTTTTCTTCATCCTCATCAAAGTTCCTGTCCTCGGATATGACATCCTTCGTTAACCGGACTATACCATGCCAGGATTTATAGAAACTTTGAAGGAACCTTCGTCCTTCACCCTCTTTGCCTTTAGCTGGTCTATCCTGAATCATTATGACCTTGGACCATCCGTCACACAACGTTCCTCCTACAGTCTGCAAGTCAAGAACATGCACCCACCAACCGTATCATTAGTTTCTCAACATTAGGCTTAACCTCCCTACTTGACACGCCGTCATCATCCAACTGTCATTCACATTTTCTGGACTGGATTACAAATTCTCTGCCATCCTCTGGACAGGCATCAAAGATCTTCCGATTCAGCAGGAAAGACCGTCATCATCTCTTACGTGGAATCAAATTACGGATTGCCACACCATTTTTCTATTGTCCATCCAAACCAACCGAAAAAGGACGCCATCAACCGTCCAATGCTCCTTTGTATCATAAACTACAGTTGCTTCCACTTCAGCCTGCTGTACCTCACTAGCCATCATCACAGCTAATTCAGAACATAAGTATCTCCCTTCCGTTACAGATAGCCTTTGCGCTTTGAATCTGACGACACAAGTTACAGATAGCCGAAACACATTTAAACCTACCAAAAGACTGTCTCAGTGGGAACTCGGCTCAAGCCCTTAGGAACCCATCATGTGGTACCAACACCACAGATCGACGAGGTCAACCTTACACGTCGAAATTGACAGGACGCGAACACCTCTCACCGATCAGCTGTCCCACTCTGACAATCATTACAGCTGCTTCGGGCCGTCATTTTTCGCTGCCTGCTGTCCCCTACCAACTTTCATCTTTGCGGCCCGCAACTCCCTGTCAACCATTTTCTGCACTCCAGCACACAGTCGTCCTTCACCACCTGCTGTCCTAGTGGACAAAAATAGCAGTCCATTAAAACTTCCATCCTTCGCTGCCTGCTGTCCCTGGACGGCATTCGTTGCAGCTCTTTTTGGCCTTAGTTCTTCGCGGCTGTCATCCTTCACTACTTGCTGTCCGTGGCCGACATCCATTCCAGTTTCCAGCTTCAGCAAGACACCATCAGTTTCCTAGGACCGTCTTCCTGCTCTGCCTAAAGCCCCTGGCTGACTACAGTCACAACTCTGCAGCTGATCATCCGACGCTGCCTGTTGACCTCATCGACTACCCTCAGTTTCCTGCCGCAAGTCGTTTCAGCCAGCTGTCCTTCACTTTCATTCGTCTACAGCTCGGCTCCACACGATTGAGAAACCTTTCCCAACACAGCCACACCCTGACTACTGCTCAACAGCTCCACTGCCATCCTGTCCTTCGCCAACTACCGATCGCAGTCCCAACCCTTCCACCACTCTGAAGCCAACTATCATTGCAACTTCCTGACACCCATCTTTTTACAACAGTTGGCCCTTACCAATGACCAATGAAACCACCAACTATCATCATTTCCTTCGTCAGCTACCCTTCACCGAGGACAACAAGACAATCCAGATAAATGCCAGTCGTCAGAAACTCTCCAACATTACAGTTTTGCGACGATTCTGATTTAAAGCTCACCTACCATCCTTCTTCCAAGATTAACGGTCGTATCTTTCACTCACGACAACTGTCATTTCAAGACATCCCGAAAGCATGTCCACCAATCCACATGTCGTACTCAAGACCTTCAATCAAGAACTTTGTCAATCTTACAAACATGACGCTGCTCTTTTGAACCCGGCACAGCCCTGCAAGCCCACATTCAATTGCTCAACAGACGCAGAGATTGAGTCAAAGAAGGAAAAATTGAAAATGAAACACCCAGAATTTCAAGCAAAGCAACCTGCACACCAATCATCTCAATCAATGACAGCCACAGGAAACGCTGGTTTCATCAAAATAAGAGGTCCCTTCACACCTATCACGGACCTTCCCATTTCTCTTTCCTTCAAATCGGAAACGCAACACATCTCCAAGACGACCAGTGCTTCTCACCCCTCATCAAGCAATCGTGGTCGATCGCCCATCCACACAATGTTCCTTTCCAGACTGGGACCCATCCACACTTCTCTCCTGCCTCATGGGACCATGTTTCGAACCCCTGCATAACATCTTCCGCATTTTCCTGACCCACATTTTTTGACCACACTGACGACAGTCCTCGCTGCAGTAAAATTCAATCTTGCCAGTGGACCTCACCTGCAAACTTCACACAGGACTGCCACAACACTGCCACATCAACCAACGGATATCTACAAACTCCCAGAAGTCGTAACCAGTCACTCTTCCCACCCCTCTCAAGAGTGGATTAAGTATCACCTTCACAGACTCAAAACAACTCAGTTCAAGTCCGTCGCCCACCATGCTGCCGCTGACTGCAGCATCACTCGCACTGACAACAACACTAGTGGCACAACACATGAACTCAAGACGTGCGGCATCCTGAACCTTCCACTAGTGACATCGGCATCCCCAATATTCACCTGCAGCCTCTCAATGAAGACAAGTCAACAGAACCATCACTCAAGAGAGACATAAACTCAAGAAATCGGATTGCATCGTCCGAGACCCATCATCACTGCCAGACATGTTATCCAATCCTCCTTAAGCACTGAAACAGATACCGACATGAAGCATGACTCGTCTTCCATCTCGGACAACCACTTCCATAGATTAACCCATATTGCAGATTTTCTGTTTCATAAAAGTGCGAAGTGTAATCTTTTTGGGGGAAGCCAGCTCGTAACCCTAGGGTCCTTGTCAAGGGTGCCCACCACCCAAGTTGACGAGATCTACTGAAATGCTACAAATTTTCAGGTATTGTATATTTCCGAACGGCAATAGAAACGAAATTTTTCCGGCCGTCCTGCCTGCCGGCTGAAAATTGTTTCTGTTGCCTAGTAGGAAATATACAATACCTGAACCCACCCTGCCTCCCCTCGAGTGTCCACTTGACAAATCGAGAGGGAAAAGATGCCGGGCCAGTCTCGCCTGAATGCTTTTATAGAGGATCCTCACGCATGCGCAGGATGGGTTACGCAGCTGGCAGTCTCTAAACAGCTTTAAAACTTCAGTGAGAGAAGCATGCTTCAGGGAAGAATGCTATAAATTTTCAGGTATTGTATATTTCCTACTAGGCCACAGAAACAATTGTCAGCCGGCCAGACAGGTGGGCTGGCAAAATTTCGATTTTTTGTTTTCTTTTAGCCTCAAATCACCCGACACAAACCAATCCTCATAAACAGGCTAAATTTTGAACTTGACTGGTTTTAGAAGCTTAAAGATCTGGAAAGAAATAGTATGGAGGGACAAACCTCGTGATTCACATTCCTCCTTTCTTGAGCTTGCAAACCACCTTAACTCAGTTTTCCCCTTTTTTACTCAGAGCCACACTTAGCCTGGTAGATATCACACTAGGGACTAAGTCGGGTTTACCTTTGCAGTTATCGGTCATATCGGGCAACTAACCTCTGACCTTGATATTCGTTTTAATGTAATCATGGTTTACAAATTATGCACAAAAAATAATAAACCATTTTATTCAACGGTTCAGTATTTTTTATATTAGCCTGTCTTGGGGAACAGATTTTAACAGTTTAGCGACTTCAAGCGAAAACAGCAACAAGCATTCTGTTTCAGCCACCCGACACGGAACAAACAGGATATCGCTCCTCTTCAACTACCGCTGATGAGTTTTTTCGTCGAACTGAATTTTCTGCTGCTCAACGTTCAACTGAACCCCTCACGGACCAGGATGACAGCGAAAGCATTCGTGACTCCACATCGGTTCTACAACAACGAATGAATCCGATGCCGCCTCCTGCACCACTCAACGAAAAATCTCCTGATCGCCGCATACATATTCCAGATGATGCCGCCGAGGACAACCTTCCATTCCTCTTTTGGACCTCCTCAAGACGGTGGAAGACACGGTACCTGATTGTATCCTTCACAAACTTTCCAATCTTTAGATGCTCCTGTCATCAATTGTAGTTTAACAACTGGCTTTGTTTTTTCAATACGTGACCGGAATTTCAAACCCCGCTCCCTTCTTGGCCAATCCACCACGCTGCTCACTTGCTTACTCCACAATGGTGGTGCCATCTTGGGGAAAGGAGAGCATCTAGAACTCTACAAGGAGCTGCTGCCGTCCAGACTGGGCCGGGAATCATCGTCCTTCAGGCCTTTTGGCGACATTGCAACCATGCAGAAAGCGGAAATCGCTGCACACGTCCTTTTCGACAATGACAAATACCTTCGGCTTGGCCTCTGCGCCACTTCTCAAGACGGCGTTCTGAACACGGCTGTAAACACCTTGTGCGAAAAGCTTTCATCAAGCCTGACCCCCACCTTAGTCAAGCACTTGTCAACGCTGATCTCGCAACTTTTTCAGGAAGCCTTTTTTGCCACACACCATCACTTTACTCTTAAGGGACATCCCCCTCAACACGACTTTAAAACTGAATGACTCAACCAAGTAATTTGCCGATCCACGAATCTGACACCCTCTTTCGTGGGCTTCTCAGGCCTGGCCCCGCATCTTGATGTCTCCAGGAAGCCAAAGCCAAACAAACAAAATTCTCAACAGAAGCCCATTACAAGTCCACAAGGCCCTTTTCGCACCAAAATACCAATGACAACTGCCAAAAACCAAGTATCAGACCAACGCCAACGAATATCGTCACTCCGAAAACAACCAGCCCTTCGCTCCAAGCCAACCAACAACACGAAAGGACAAAACAGAAGCACCACTCCCGACAGAAGAAGCCGCTACTCCTCTCCAGGGGCAAGGGGCTCTTCCCGAATGACCAGTGACACCACACGTCTGAGCAGCTTTTCGGTGGGAGCACGACTAAGCCATTTCTTCCCCACCTAGGAAGAATTACGACACAACCACAAAGCTCTATCAATCATTCAAGACAGATTTCTCCCAACACCGAGAGGAAAAATGATACCTGCCTTTCACGCGAAAGCGCTTTTACAGAGGAGGAGTACGCAGCTGGCGACTTAAAGTAACCAAAAAACCACCAGGGAAACACGGTATTGCAAGGAACGAATGCAAAAATTCACAGGTTATATATAATTTCCTGGGCAAAAGAAACAATTTTCAGCTGGCCCAGGCTGGGGGAATGGCAAAATTAAGTTAGTCAAAGAATGTGGTTGTGATGAATGGCTCGCATATTATTTCAAGGAAAAATGCTGTGCCAATAGTCAGACCTATGCGCATTACGAGCTCCCTATTGACAAATGGGCATAGCCGGGAGGTTGCACTATCATGACCAATTTTGGGGATTTCTTGGAAGGACTTCTACTAGGAAGATTCTTAACGGAATAATCCAAACTTTCAATATCTTTGGATTGGAAATAGATGCAAATTTTACGGGTGTGTTGAGTGTTTGGGTTTGCGGGGAACGTAGGGTATAAATAAATATGCCCACACAACCACTGCTATTCATCTTCAGCAATATGAAACTAGAATGACGGACATCAGCTAACACTCTGGCTCAACTTTTGATGACATAGGGTAGAGTCATAGTTTATTTTATTTTTAACTATATCAAGGATTGAATTCTTATGAACCTGGTCACCATATAGTTATCACTCTTTTTCTAATCACCATGGCGACGGCTTTCCTTTCAAAACCGACAAATTATTTTCCTGCATAGCAATACAGGGTGGTACACAAAAAACTGACGACCCAACATTTTCTAATTTCAAATTTTGTAGTTAGCAACCCCTCAGAACTAGGATAGAACAGAAATCAAATCTAATAAAACGGGAAGATTTGTCCTCACCTGGTGAGGGGTGCTTACTAGAAAAGTTGGACTTAGAAAATCTTGGGTCGTAAAGTTTTTTGTGGACCACCCTTTTTTTTTATTTCAAGCCGTTTAACATATCTCTTCGAATCACCACGATTTTCTTTTAAAACAATTTATGCAGCAACTTTCATTTGAAACCACAATTCGATTATTTTTAACGGCAAGGTAACTCTTCCCGCACAACCTACCTGTACCGTACGATTTTATGCCGTACGAAAAACAAAAAATAGTGGCTGCGTACACAGCCAACGTACCCGGGAGGCTTTCAACAAGGGTTTTTGAGACAGTGGGGCAGTGGGCTTGCGACGAGAAAGTTCTTTGGGGTAGAGGCTTTTGACGAAGGTTCATGAGGCAACCGGCTTTCGACGAAAGGTCTTTAGTGCGAAAGGCTTTCAATAAAGGGTTCTGACGATCGGTCTATTTGACGAGAGACGTTCGTAGGGATAGGCTGTTCTAAAGAGGCATACGTCCACTGACGAATTAGCATGTCGGGCAAAGATTAATGTTGGGCCAGATGCTTGATCTTAACGTGACGTGATGAGCTTCAGGGTGAAGCTTCATGACGTGTTCACGCGACAGTGTTGAGTGGGCGGCTGCCTCCTGTTGGATGCAGAGGCAAGGAGGCCGGCCGAGGATAGGGTGGCGGGACGGTTCCTGTTTGAGAGAGAACCGAGAGGCTTTGAGGTAGGCTTCAGAAGAACTTTCGATGATCCACGGTAAGGTTGCAGGTGGTGACGAGGGTTGAAAGCTTCGGTACCAATGGCAGGTGGAGGACAGCAGGCTTGAGGAACGAGAACGAGAGGAACATCACTGCCGTCGAATTCATTCGATTCATGAAGATAACATTGACGAAAGATTTGGGCGAAAGTCGAAGACGCCATCTTGGAAGGATTCAATGGGTGTGTCTCGTAGGCGGTGCGACTTCGGCATGTTACAGGCGAGAGAAGATGCGACGCCATCTTGGACTTTCGACGAAAGCTTGGGTGAGAAATACTACGTCATCTTGGACTTTCGACGAAAGCTTGGGTGAGAAGATACGACGCCATCTTGGACTTTCGACGTAAGCTTGGGTGAGAACTTGAGAAGATAAGCTGGCATATTGGACTTTCGACGAAAGCTTCTTGTTCTGAGTATTCTGCGAGGTAATAGTTGCTAGCTGCAGTCTTCAAGAGGCGAAATATGGGCTGGGTAATAAGGAGCGATGAATCTTCGGCGCGAGCTTGAGGAAAAGAGATGCCTATCAGGCTGGGCCTTCTGCTTTTATAGGAGGGCTGCACATGGCGACGCATGCGCAGTGGGGTTGCGCACTGGCCGGATCAAGAGAGCGAAAAACCTCAAGAAAGGAACTGAATGCAATAGAATTTACAGGTAGTAGAAATTTTTTCACCAACAACTAGAATCTAAAACTTCATGTTTACGTTGTAAAGGTAAAATATTTTTTACCTCTATTTTATTGTTAGCAATCCCTAGTGATGAAAAATTGGCTTCTCTGCCGGGCTCGCAGCTCCCCTTCTTTGTGCCATGTGCCAGCACAGGCCTCAGTATATAAACGTTCAAGTTGAGGCAATCATCATCTTTCTTCCTCTCAAGAAACCTTGGTCTCGAGAGGGGAGGCCGGGCGGGTAAAGATAACCTATATTTTCATTTAGACAATAAAAACAAACTTCCACCAGGTGCCCCTGGTAAGTTTTAGTTTTTAGTTGCCTGTCTTTTCTATT
Source organism: Lithobius niger (assembly GCA_023313725.1). Taxonomy (NCBI): domain Eukaryota; kingdom Metazoa; phylum Arthropoda; class Chilopoda; order Lithobiomorpha; family Lithobiidae; genus Lithobius; species Lithobius niger. Next base: position 90,822 of record JAHWFP010254687.1, read on the forward strand.
GTTGTCAAGACCTCATCAAAAAATGGAGGAGGGACCAAGGTTGACGAGTACCCGTGCTGCGAACCAGCGACCCCAGAATCCCAGATTCTGAGAACCGACCGTCGGTCCGAGGTGGATCAAGGTTAATTGAAGAAGCCCCGGAAGATGGTCCGATGCCCGGTGCATCACACGAGGGAACTGGGAGGAAGACCGGGAGTCGGAAGACGGTCGCGTTCTGGGTCCAAGGAATGAGCCGAGTGTATAAGAGAAATGACAAAACACATTACCTCGCGGTAATCATTGTCTGGGCGGGTTTCAGATGACGGTAATCTTGTAAGGCGCACGGCGACTGGGAGCAGTGTAGTGTGGAGGCAAACTCTTGAACAAGGAACTGTAGTGTGGAACATGGGACCGTTGTGGTAACCATGAAGATGGGGGTCAGCAGGTGTGACGTGTTCATGTCGGTGTCGTGTGGCTGGAAACAGCACAGTTGACGAATGGCTTCTTATTACTGTTGTTGACGTTATCTTGAAGAACAGGGTTTATTATGTTGTCGAAGATGAAGAGTCCCCAGGAACCGGTACCGCAGTAGGCCAGGCGAGATGCCTATCGAAAGGAAGGCAAGGGCACTCCCTGAAGGTTGACACAATGGTGGCGTTTGTCGTTCGCAATCCAGAAAACAGGGAGAAAGAAGTGGCCGTGGTGAGGGACCGGTTCTTCAACGCCATGGTAGGGAAGTCCATAGATTGTTGGGGAAGTGAAATACGAAGGCAGGGCTCAGGAACCGAAAGCCACCCCGGCAGCCTTGAGATGATAGTCTATGCACGGAAGATGACAGCAGATGGTGCGGAGCAGGGAAATAGTCCTGGAAAAGCAGGCACGAGGACAGAAGTAGTGTCAAACTGACAGACACGCTATGCAGATATGTTTCAAAAGGACAAGGCAGCGGAGGCGGTTGGCCATGCGTTGATGAGAGGACCAGTATTTGGCAGAATTGTGGACTGGCATCCGGTGGAGTTATAGAAGCGGTTGTGATTACAACTGTGTATGGTATCTTTGCAGAGGGAAGATGGGAACCACTGGGACTGGTGACTCCAGGGAAGCAGAGATCGTAGTAGAATCATGTTTGGTAACGGTTGAGATTGTTGTGCTGGGCAATACTTGTCTGGCTACTGGAAGAGGTTGTGGCATGGGATGAACGCCGTAAAGGAGCAGCAGTGTGATGGGAACGTCCGGATTCCGAGCTCGCTGTGTGCCCGCCACGTAGCGGGTGACCGATCAATTGGAAACATTCAGTTGAAAATGTTGAAACAGGGTGAATGCTGGCGGACCAAAGGGAATGTTCTTTAAAAAAGTGGAACGAATAGTGTCGGATGGAAAATGCACTCCGAACGCTTGAGAGGGACTAATTGGAACCGTGGACAAGGGTGTGTACACCGAAGGAGATCTAGAAGGTAGGACCGGAGGCACCGAGACAGGAGGTGTCGAAAGTAGTGATGAGGTGAAGACGTCTGTTTGTGGTAGAGCTGCAGGAACTGATGGCTAAAGGTACCGATCCGTCAAAATGATGGTGGAGGAACCGTAATTGTAGAACCTGGTGAAGAGGAAGAACCGGTGCTGGTAGTCACTGGTTGTTCCGAATAGTACCGTCGGTGTTGAGGCCGGAGGAAAGGCAGGTGGGGACCGTGGGAACCCATTGGAGACCGAGGTAAAGATGGGCGACGCCCTCTTATCAATTGTCGGCATATTCCAAAGAGCAGGCCTAGTGGGGCCCAGAGTGCACTGTTGACGAGGGCTGGTACACCACTTCTTACATTGCTGGATGGAAGTAGTCTTGAAGATCAGGTCGTAGAGAGGAACCTGGTGGAGACAACAATGTGCAGGAACAAGATGTTCCTGTAGAAACAAGATGTAGATTTACTGCGGTGCAGAAGTGAAAGAATCGTTGACAGGCCAGCAGCTGAGCTGTAGAGTGATGTGGAACAACACTACCTGCGGTTCCCTTGGATGTCTTGAATAGGCCTATGGGCCCGGGGGGGGGGGGGGGGCCTGGACCGAGGCGTAAGTTAATGTCGGTGTGTTAACCTAAAGACGCGGTTCAAGGAGACAGAAGGCAGGAACTATCGGCGAATGTAGATGCTTCATTGTACAACTACGGTCCCCTTGAGCTTCCTTAACAGATCCAAGGGTCTGGGGAACCATGAACTGAAGTTCGAGGGGACCGTGGACCAAAGCTGAGGGAAACAACGAGTCGTGGACCGAATGGAGGATCCAAGTGATAACAGCTAGGTTCTTGTTACCAAGAAACAGGCGACCGGAGGCAGGAGTTGCCCATGAATATACTCAGGAATGAATCCAAGAGTTGCCGAGGAACTCATCGTGCCGACAGAAAGTCACAGGAGGAAGACACTGGTAGATCGACGAGGTGAAGGAGTTCTGACCGAGAACACAGGGAACCGAAAGTGGATCACAGGAAATGGCACCGGGCTCGGCCTCGACCTGGGTCCGAACACTTAGCCGCAGTGCCCTGTAAATAAACAGAAGCTGCAGTGATGAAGAGCGGAGGAGACAGAGTCTCAGGCCTCAGGGACTGGTCCGAAGAACCAAGGTAGAAACGTGTTGCCGATGCATCTATCTACAGGAGTGTCAGATGACCAGAGGCATCTTGAATGGTTTGTTGCGGCTACCATGGTTCCCTTTAACATGGTCGTGGGCTGGAGGAACCGTGGACAGAGACCGAAGAGAACCGCAGACAGGGATCCTGTTGTGGAAGAAGGTGGGTCAAAGATGCAACGACAGGTGAAGAGGTCTTGATGTCCAAACGCTGTGGTAAAAACGAAAGGACAGTGAAGGTCGCAAGCAGGCGTAAGCCTCAAAATGTGACGAGCGTAGAATGTTGACCGAAGGTCAGGAGGAGTCCAAAAGGCCTCGCAGTGCCAAATGAAAAAGATATGGAGAGCTGGAGAGAGCGACCACGTGCCATGGAAGCTAGAGAAGAAAGATGAGACACACTCCCATGCCAATGCTTTTATAGGAGTGCGTCGCGCATCTGCTCATCAAGGCTACCGAGCTGTCAGGCATAGGCTTATGAGAATTTCTTCTGTGTAGGGTTGATTGCATTACGAGAAGGATAAATTGCAAGTAATTCATATTTCGTGGGCATGTAGAAATTATGATAATGGTAAGCAGGCATTCATTTGTAATAAGGTTAGAAGTATACATTTTTGTACAGAAAAAAAATTTATTATGAATATAAGGTGAACATGTTCGATATAAATTTCAAATTAAGTGCTTACGGCATACAAACCCTATCTATCAAATACACAATATTGAACTCTCACCTACTAAAGCTAAATAGGTTGTTTAGTAATTTTGGTAAGGTTATACTAAGAACTCAACTTTCTGTAAGTGAACAAATCTCAATCAAGTGATATCGCTCAATGGTGAACAGTCAAGTTTTTGTAAAAGCAAAAGTTCATTAGTAAACTCTGATGTCTTGGTTGGGTGAGCAGTCCGTGTTCCTAGGTTTCCTGGTATACAAATTCCTTTTGAACAATACTAGTTCGTAAAGATAGAGCAGAAAGTGGTAATGCAAGATTTGACGGTTTTTGTCTCCTGAATTTTACCAGTTACGAAGGCTCCCACATGTCATAAAATTGTCACACAATTTTGTTTGTTTCATAAATATCAAAAAACATAAATTTGCTGAAATGCTGTAAAATAATTCACACTAAGAGGACGAACTTTTCACAAGTGGCCCACACAGAAATCAAGATTTCTAAAAACGCCTCTGTTTATGGGGGACAAATGGCCTCCCCATCTCCTATCTTGTAATGTTAACAAGATTGTAAGCAGGGAAAAGAACACATTGTCTCAATCGGAAGAACTACTATTCCTCTTGGATGTTAAATACTTATTTGCTGTTCCGACAACCTTCATCAAAAACAAAAACAACTTAAAATCACCATTTTACGCTATCGCTGCTCATATATCAACTAAAAAACTCCCTTTTTTAGCTTGTATCCAAACTTTCTCTCCACTCCCGCCAGGTGCGCTGCTACTCCTAACCAGGAGGCCGTCATCTTGTTTGGTCCCTTCATCACATTTTGAACTCTCCTGTTCAGTGAATGCGGGGAGGCAGGTGGGTTCTTACTGAAGTAAGTATTTAGGTTAGTAAAAACTAATTTTACCCTTTAAAATTATCGTTTCTTACTACCTGCAAATACTTACTTCAGTAATTATGCTGAATTTGTCATTCAGGCGGTGGGAATTACCCCACTGAACCCCGGAGAGCTTGCCTACTACCGTTTCAACATGGAATAAGACAACTTACCCCTTTCACACAGTTGGTCTCGTCTCCTCTTCCAATCACCTCACTGGAGTGCTCATCTGACTGGGTGTCCCTGGTCTACACTCAGGTGACCCCCTCAGTCTGGTCTAGCACCATCTCCAGTCTGACCCGTAGTCATTTCACCAGTGTGTGCCTCCGTTCGGGTGTCCCCAGTCTACACTAAGGGTGACCCCATCCGGTGGTTCGCCTCTTCGCCTCTTCTGACGCCATCGTCCTCAGAGTTCCTTTCCTGCCACCACATGACCCCTCACCACATTCTCTCCTCGAGATCCACACGTTTCCCGAAGGTAATGCTTGATGAAGGTGTTACGGTTGTTCCATGGGCACGCTGTCACCACCTCATCTAATGGCGTGCCACATCCGTATGCCCACGATGCGGCTAAAGCCCGGAGCTCATGCGCCCTGACTTCAGCCGGGAGATCTTCATGATTCTGGCCGTTCAGATACGCTCTTTTGATCACGGCGCAGATCCACTTCCCCAGCTTGAAGGGCGACACTCCCTTATCTAGCATAATTACTAAAGTAAGTATTTGCAGGTAGTAAGAAAACTAGGGCGAGGGAACACTAGAGGGGGTTCGGGAGAAGGAGGACCCTCATCAGGTGACAGTGTCGTATTCAAAAGAAGCTTCTGCACCATCTTCCTAAGCAGATCTTCAGGTTCGAGGACTTCTGCGGTAAGAAAAAATACCTTGCTGTTGTAGCACATGTTGGAATGGTGGAGGGGAGTGGTGTATTGAATTCGGTGCATGTCTTGTAGATATGGTTACATTGGCGAGACTAAACGCAACTCCTGGCAGGGATCAAGGCACATCTAGGAGTCATGAGAAAGAGAAAAGCTACTAATGGAATTACCATGCATCTGAATGTTAATACTGGGGACGTCATCGATTGGGAAGCTGCTACAGTTCATCAATCCAACTCTTCCAGTGAGTCCCAACTCAGGGGGCTTGAATCCCCTGGCCATAAGGCAGTTTCAAACACAGAGGGTGGCCCCCAGCCCTGCCTATGGGAAAATAGGACAACTGGTTCCACCAGACTTCTCAGACCTCAACCACCTGTGGGAAAAACAACTCAACTACCATACAGATCAGTGGTACACGAGTTGACATGGCTGATTAGACTGGCACTGACACTGATATTACATTCGAACTGTAATTTGTTTTTGCGCTTCTGATGAAGGTGGTCGGAACAACAAATGTGTATTTAATGTCCTTTGCACAGCTTCAACCACTGAAAATTCAAGAGAAATAGTACCGTAATTTCACGTGTATTATCCGCGGACTATACGTAAATTTTTATGAATAAATTATTAGTGCGGACAATCTGAGGTGCGGACTACACGAGAGATCAAATTGCATAACGTAAAAAAAAAAATACCCTTCTGTTTGGTCAAAACGAAATGTGGCTTACTGTAACTCAGTGACCTAATTTTAACCCACTATCCCCCCCCCCCCAATTCCCTCTCTTTTGCGCACGGCGTTTTTAATACCAGGAAACAAATACCTTTATTATCACTTTCGCGGGTTTTGGTCACTTTGCTCAACCTCTCCGTAGCGAACAGCAGCATGGCTCCAACTCGGAAAACAAGACGAAGCTTTACGTCGGATTTTAAACTGAAAGTGGTTCATTTCGCTAAAGAAAATGGCAACAGAGCAGCTGGCAGAGAATATGAAGTAGACGAAAAGGCTATCCGTAATTGGAGAAAAGAAGAGGAAACGTTGAAATCCATACCAAGAACACAACGTGCACGTCGCTACGGTAAAGTAAAATGGCCGCGGTTAGAAGAAAACCTGAAGCGTTGGGTCGTAACTTTGCGCGAAAATTCACGTGCAACAACAACAGTGATGATACGAATGAAGGCTATAGACATGGCCAAGGAAATGGGAATAACAGAGTTTAAAGGAGGACCTAGTTGGTGTTTTAAGTTTATACGTCGAAACAAACTTTCTGTTCGCTGCCACACAACTGTTGGGCAAAAGCTTCCTGTTGACTGGCAGGCCAAAGCAGTCGAGCTACGAAGCTATGTCCAGGACATATTAACCAATGAAAAATTGGTTATATAACATGGATGAAGTTCCTCTTTGTTTTGATGCGCCAATGTCAAGAACAGTGGATGAAACGGGGAAAAAAACTGTGCCTATCACCACAACTGGACATGAAAAAACTAGTTTTACAGTCGTTTTAGGCTGTAGTGCGACTGGCCAAAAACTGAAACCAATGGTGATCTTCAAACGTGTGACCATGCCACGAGAACAATTCCCTGAAGGTGTTTTTGTTCATGTCAATCCAAAAGGTTGGATGAACGAAGAAGCAATGTATTTATGGATTAAACATTGCTGGCGTCGTCGTACTGGAGCTTTTTTTAATGTGAAAGCCTGCTTAATGTTGGATAGCATGAGCGCCCACATAATGGATCCAGTGAAAGACCTTTTTAGGAAAAATGGCGATCATCTAGCAATCATTCCTGGTGGCCTCACCAAGCTACTGCAGCCGCTAGATATCAGCGTCAATCGTAGTTTTAAAAACTTAATCCGAATTCGATGGGAAAAATGGATGACTGATGGACTACATACGTACACCAGAACAGGTAAAATGCGCCGAGCAACTTTAAGTGAAGTTTGCACTTGGATTGTGGATGCATGGGATGCAATAACGGTGCAAACTATTAAATCGGGTTTTCGGAGAGGACTCAATGATGACCTGCCAGAAGCGGTCGAGCAAAACGCCACTAATGACGACGCTACAGCTGACGGCCAACACGAAGACTTAGCCGACCCAGATAATGAAAATGGAGTGTCGGATGATTCAGATGATGAACAAATCGAAGGTGGACTTGACGAAGATATGCTGGAATTATTTTGCAGTGATACAGACGAATCTTTTGATGGTTTTAATTAAAACTATTTCGAGTGTTACACGACGTCTCACATTGTGGTAGCTTATCGAGATTTTTTTTTTAACTTGCGTGCGGCGATCGGAACTCAACTGACTATTTTTTTTTTAACTATAATGTTTGGAATTTCTAGTTATACAACTGTAATTAAAATGATACAGGACGAATCTTGATGGTTTTGATTAAAACTATTGAGTGCTAGCAGACATCGCATTGTGTTAGGCCTATCGATGTTTACTTTTTGCGTAAGACGATCGGCACTTGGATTGACTGTATTTTTGTTTAAATATTATCATTAAAGGTCTAAAATGTTCGGAATTCTATTTAATTTAATTAAAATTAGCTAAAATTAAGCAGTACCACAGTATAAATTTAATTACTGATAAGTTTTAAGCTGCGGACTATCTGGGAGTGCGGATTATCTGGGCGATTTTTTTCCTAAAATGCTTACAGAATAGAACTGCGGATTATCTGAGAGGCGGACTATACACATGAAAATACGGTAGTTCTTCCGCTTGTGACATTGTGGTTTTTTCCTTGCTTACAATGCCATTCCGATGTCACAGTAATCAACGATTGGCAGTATTCAAGATTGTTTACAAGATTTTAAAGAATTGTTCCATTTAAAAAAAAAAGTCTGGGATACAAACAAGGTTTAAAAACCACATTTTTGAATGTTTTAAAGAACATGGCTGTTAAACCAGCCTTTCCTTTCATTGAAAATGTGACATTTCCAAACATTTGGAAATCGTTTGGCTATAGAATATCATCCACAGGTCATAAGTAATGCTTACTTTGGGGTGAGTGAGATTATTTTGGAGCCCGGGGGGGGGGGGGGGGATATATTCAAGACTTTTCATATCCTTGGAGTGTGTCATGAAAAGTTGTCACATTTTCATTTCGTCCAACCACCCAAAAACTAATTCACCCAACACCAGGGGTCGAATTTCCAAATTTTGATCCGGGTGCAAATTTGCATCCCAAATCTGTTGCTGGGGTGCAAAAAAAGTCTTTGGAGTGCAAAACCAAAATGTAAACCAACAATGTGGTCTCCTATTTTATAGCCATAGAAAATTCTAACATTCAGCATCTCAATAATATGTACCATTTTCCTGCATTTTGCTTAAAACTGACTTAATTTTGCTGTTCAACTGAAAAACCTATACACATAGTTTAATCAAAAGTAGTAAAAACTGGAGTTTAACTAATTTGAAAGGAATGTTGCCACAGGAAATCTAATTCCAATCTGTTTAAAATGCCGCAAATCGCAAGTCTGTAGCTTGTGCGGTTCAAAAGTTATGGAAAATTCAACTTTGGTGTGCAATTTTGCACTCCACGAGTTGCTTCTGGAGTGCAAAGTCCGATTTTGGAGTGCAGTTTGCCCCTGTGCATCCGAATATTTCAACACCAACGGTTAAAAAACGAAAAAAAAGGGTTAAAAATTATCCTTATGTTGGTTAAAAGAGAAACAAGATGATGCTTGACAAAATTTGGATCCGTTTTGTCATCAATTTTTTTTTTGATTTTTGAGTGGGAACCCTGGGAGACGTTCTCTTTCTTCCATCCTCGCATGGGCATTCTTTCATTATTAAGGATGAGCTTCCGACATCCAGCTTTTCGTCATAGTTCTGTGCCGTTGTAGGCTTAATGCTTCACCCCCGGTAGTGCTTTCTGAAAGGAGAAAGTTAGAACTATATAAATAAAAAAAACTATTTCAAATACAAGCAATGTTGTGTGATTTTAAAGCCAGTTGCACCAAATTCTACTTCTGAAAAGTAGTTTACTTTGAGCAGCTAAGTTTCTCTGAATCAAGGTGAAAATGTAAAACTAATTATTTTTCCGGGGGCCCCTAAACAGAATATTTTTTATCAAGTTTGCGACTAGCTTTTTACAAACAAAAAATGGTCTGGGGATTGGTGCTACTGGTGGTGGTGGTGGGATATAAGGGGGGGGGGGGGGTTGCAAGCGTCATGCGGAGCCCTCCCATAAGGCTGGATAAGGATGGAAAGTAGTTAAGGATGAAGGTTGAAGAGCTGCAAAGAAGTTTGGTGAGGGACAGCAGACAGTCAATGATCTGAAGGAGTGGCAATGATGGTCGGCGAGGACAGCAGGCAGCGATAAACGAGGGTTAGTCGAGCTGCATACAAAGGTTGGTGAGGGACGAAAGGCAGCGAAGAATGAAGCGTTGAAGAGCTGCAATGATGGCTAGTGAGGGAAAGCAGGCAGCTGAAGATGAAGGTCCGAAGTTTGGTCGGCTGCAAGTGTTGGACGGCGAGTGAGAGAATGCGGCAAAGGATAAAGGTGTAAGCGCTGCACGATGGTTGGCTTGGAAGAGCAGGCAGTAGAGGGTGAACGTCTGAAGATGCTGCTATGAAGGCCGGCGAGGGACAGGAGGTAGCGAGATGCGAAGGTCAGAAGGTGGTGCGCTGAGGGTAACAAAGGGACAGCAGGTAGCGGGTCCTTTTGTGACCAGAGCCCGAAATCCTTCTCCTCAGGGTCGAGTAAGACTCCTCACTGTCATCTTCACAGCAGTCCAAACGAGGGGGGGGGGGGGGGGGGGA
>JAHWFP010254687.1:100705-116937 GCA_023313725.1 Lithobius niger
GGTCGAGCAAGACTCCTCACTGCCATCTTCACAGCAGTCCAAACGAGGGGGGGGGGGGGAAGAGGTGACTGTCTTTCGTCTTCAGTAAATTCCCTTAATGTAGCGCTGCCTTCCTGCGTCTGACTGCCAGGTGATTACGAATGTGCAATTGGGACATGAGCGATTGGCGAACCGTTTGGCAATTGGTGCTTGAAATTCCTCTGCAAGACAGTACAGGGCAACCACAGGGTTTAGAATCGCATTCGCGGCCCCGTATGACTGCAAGAATCTCAGCATGAAAGGGTAAGGGACAATTGACCATCTGGGGAATCACGATGAGGACGATTGCAACATGAATGACGGCAGTTGCCAGCAAGAAAACCTTGCAGTGAGGGCTGGCTGTTGTAGTATTCTTTCTCATAATGCTGGTTTCATCCTTAAGATTTTAAGTTGGTTGGTCGGCCAGCTTGGTGACCAAAGCGCGCATGTGCGCACCCCTCCTATTAAAAGAGCTTGCCACGAAAGTATTGCATCTTTTGTTCTCAAGCGGCCATGTTGAATGGTCGCTTCATCCGTTCTCTTCTTTCGTCGACCGTCCAGCTGCACCTCACCGCCTACCCTCTGCATCCCACTACTGCCAGCCTGTGGGACTGCCTCTTCTCTGCCTTGGCTTGAGTTTTGGCATAGCAACTGCAAAAACGGCATAGCAACTGGTGTTTGGAACCCGCTTCTCGCCCGGCCAGAAAATTTGATCATCGGTCCCTGCCGTACTCACCCCATCATAGCTTCAGCAACTACGGGAATTATCTATGGCTCCAGTCACGCCATTCGGCTCGTCTCTTTCATGGTGCTGCCTGCTCTACTTAACGCAAGCAAGCTTCTTTCATCTCCTGTGGCTCCGTCCTTTTTCGGCAGCAACACAAAAGGTGCCTCCCAGCATTGCTACCAGTTGTTTCGTCACCTGTCGTCTGTCTGCCCTTCTCTTATTTCGTGACAATGACATCTGCATGGAAGACGGCCGCCCTAGTTTGACGCAAGCTTTGTGTCATCTTCGGGAGCCAATCACAAGACTCCCGTTTTTCTCCTGCATGACCATAACCAGCAAACGCACGGTCACGTCTTCCTTCGTCATTTTCCGCTCAGTGGTCTCTTTCGCTGACAGGGGTTCCACCGACGTCTACATCAGTTGATGCAAAATTCTTTTGTTTTCTGCCATTCCGTTCACAGCTTCTTTCGTGGCTACTACACCTGGCACGAAAGATGCCCTCCTGAATTGAAGAAAGTTTCCTGCCGTCTCAGTCATCCGCTAATCAGGCTGCCTTGGGTTCAGCCACCCTACCTGATCCGTTTCAGTCAAGTCACGCCTCTTTCGTAACCGCTATCTTGATGCCAGAATCAACACGAAAGACAATTCTTTCATTGAATGCCAGCTCTGGATTCTACCACCGTAGCATCAGATTCCAGTTTTTCTCGCGTCTTTTGTGACCCCTGCCTAGGTAGGGAGCTCAGCACGAAATACTCTACACCGTTGACCGCCACCTTAAAGAGTCTTGTAGTTTTTGCAAGATGACGTTCCAGTCCATCCTACTGATAGTGACACATACGGAGCACGGGTCGGAGAAATAAGTGCAAGTGCAATGAATTTGTCACGATGGATGAGGGTCATAACGCTGCTTGCTCGCTACTATTCCAGCACAGGTCCATTTGTCAGGTTCACTGGAAACGTGTGCGGATAGATCGTTACAAATTTCCACGAAGGCAGACACAGAAAGCCCGCCATGTTTGCGTAACGGCATGATGGCTGATGGATGACAACGATGAGAAGCGACAGTGATGAGGGAGTGGCAGTTCGAGTCAGAACGATGCTGATTTCCCGCCAAAGCGTGAGGTCTGATGGGTAGGGCGTGAGTTCTTGTGCTGCTTTGAGTTGTCAGTAGTTGGAATGAAGGCCGAAGCTGATTGTGTGCTGGGAAACGGAAGAGGGCGATAACCCTGACCAGCGACGAGTGATGTTGTGGGGTTGTTGTGCCCATCCGAGAAAGAGAGACACCGGTTGTGGGCCGAAAAGAGCTGTGTCGGGTGTGACAGGAGAACTCTGTCTTGCTTGTAGCTGTTGTCCTATGAATTTCTTCGTTCTGTCAGTCTCCTAATGAAGGGGGGGGGGGCCTAGGTGACCTGATGGTTAGCATGACCGTCTCTTGTCCCAGAGGTCCCGGGTTCGAGTCCAGCCTCAGCCACCCCTGGTATTTTCGGGTAGAGACGGGGCATGTGTTGACTCATGCTCGTGGGTCGATTGTGGCATGTAAAAGAACCTGGAAATTTCCGATGGGATTTACCTAGCAAAATTGTCCCTCTCTCCCTCTGGTGCCATGGCTAATGCTGGGAGCGTGTCAAACAACAACAGTCTCCTAATGAAAGAATAATCAGGTTGGGACGAAAGAGAGAGAGACAAGGAGCTAATGCAACCATGAAGTGGGGCCGTGTGATGGTCATATAAGTAATCATCGAACATCTAATGTCTCGGTGCATTTTGGTGTCATCAGCATACTTTTCCAAAATGCTGGAGATGTCACGGCCCATGTCCGCAATGAACAAACAGAAAAGAATAGGGCCAAGCACTGATCCCTGAGGAACACCCGAAGTAACTTTGCTCCAACCGGAGCAAGATCCCTCAATGACCACACGCTGCCTCCTTCCCTGAAGGTAATTATTGATCCACCTTGTGAGATTAACGCTAATGCCAAGGTGCACAAGGGTGTCAACCAGCTTGGAATGAGGCATCGTGTCAAAAGCACGACTGAAATCGAGGAAAATCACATCGGTTGGAAATCCACAGTCCATCGCAGCACTCCATGCATTACGAGTAGTAAGCAGATTGGTAAGACATGACCGTCCTTTGGTGAAGCCATGCTGCGTGTCATCAAGGATGCCAAGCTGACTGCATTCGTCAACCAGCAGTTGATACACAACTTTTTTACACACTTTGGAGATAACAGGTAGAAGGCTGATCGGTCTGTAGTTATTGGGGTCGTCAAGACTACCCTTTTTGAACAGGGGGACAATGTTTGCGAGCTTCCAGCTTTCGGGGACAATTGCCATTTGTATGGACTCGCTAATGATACTACAGAAAGGCCTGGCAAGTGATTGTGCACAGTGCTTCAAGATCTGAGGCGACAGCCCGTCAGAGCCTGCTGCCTTCTTTGGATCCAGAGATACAAGTAGCTTAAAAATTATAGAGGAATTAATAATATGCACTTGAGCCATAGGCCCACAAATATTGCATGTGTTAGAATCAGTCCCGAATACCAAAGAAAACTTGGAGTTAAGTATTTCAGCAATGTCAACAGGATCAGAAAAGGTAGTCCCATTTGAAGTCATTGACTTGATCTTAAATGCCTTGCCCCGTCCAACACTGATAAATTTAAAAAACTTATTGATATCTTTCGATTTGATTACACCCATACAGTGTTGCCGTTCGTGACAACGGAGCGAGGCAACACTCTTATTCCGATGAATAACATAGTCTGCGTAGTCTTCAGAAGTTTTTGACTTGCTGTAACATCTCCACGCCTTACGTTTCAGTTTAATGGCAGCACGAACTTCAATCGGAAGTGGGACTCTGTATTTTCTCTGCAGCATTTTAGGGACGTGTTTTTCGACCAGTGAAATAAGAGACTCAATGAGAGAGCTGCGTTTTCCGTTTAAACTAGCTTCAGTGGAAGCACTGTCCCAGTCCAAATTAGAAATGCTATCATTCAAGCTGGCAAAGTCTGCCTTGCGATAGTTGTAAATAACTTTTTTGAATCCATAATGTCGCCGACAATTTAAGAGGGCATCAAAATACTAAACGTCGTGATCACTCTTCCCGTAAGGAGCGCTGTGGACCACAGAACGCACTTCAATTTACCCTGCAGTGAAAACAAGGTCCAGAATTGCTGGTGTTTGCCCAAGCACATTTCTGGCAAGACATGTGTTGGTGGGAGTCAATACCAGTGAAAGTTTCCAAAAGATCTCTTTCAAAAGGTTTGGCCCCAGCAGTGCAGATTCCATTGACCCAGTCAATACGAGGGCGGTTGAAATCTCCCAGTACAATAAGATTTTTAAAACGGCTCGCAATGTTTGTAATGTGTTCAATCAGCCTTAAGTTGGTATAATCGGAACAGTATCCACTTCTGTAGCAACAGAACAAAGCTGTGGACGGTGAGTTGATCAGCTTAAAACAAATAACTTCGTTAACCTGAAGAGATACGCATAGCACCACTTGCACAGGAATACAGTCCCTGACGTAAACAGCAATGCCACCATGATTTCCGACAGTTCTGTCACAGCGAAACAGCTGATAGCCAGGGATCTCAATTTCCCCATTTGCAATGTCCGATGAAAGCCAAGATTCAGTCAGAACAGCAATATCAACAGCAGCGTTAGAGATATCGGATTTCACTTCGGTGAATTTGGTATGTAGACACCTACAGTTAGCCAGAACAAATTTCAGAGTATCTTCTTTCTGACAGTGATTTGTAGGATGGACTGCGCGTCTGACTGATGGATAGCCATCACGCAAAAAAAGTGGAGCTGGCAGAGCACGAGTTTATCGCCCCACCAGCCTGACAAGGTTTTTTGAGTTGGACATTTTAACTAGGCCTACTCTGCCAGTGTTTAGGGATGGAGGCCTGCCCTTGAATGGTTCAATTCTGATCCCGCCGTCCCAGACTGTTTTGTCCAAGATCTCGATACACACGCTTTGTCAGCCTCAACATAGAATGAACAGTACCATTTGTTACTGAGGTTTTCTAATTTAATACACCGAGTTTCAATTTTTAAAGACTCATGAATTTTCTTCTCTAACTGAGCAGCAGTCATTTGGCATGGAAGTTTGCTGACAAAAATCCGTCCGACAGCAAGTCTTTGCAGCTGAAATGCCAATCTTCTTTGCTTGATCATTTTCATTGCCAGTGGCTACACTTGGTTTTGTAGGTGGCTCTGGAGGTGGGTGCTGAAAACCACAATTTTCACCAGCAGTGCAGATGATGTTTCGCTTCCAGTCCCTACAAACTTTTTTTGATTGGGCAACCTTCCAGTCTGGCTTGGCCTCTTTATGCATAGCAACATTATAATGTACAGCAGAATACACCAAATACCAAGTATCGAGTTCCTCTTTACAGTTAAATGGGCGATTTAAAGGTGGCTGTTTATCCTGCAGGATACAATTTGTACATTATACAAGGCGGCAGCAGCAGCATTGATGACCGCTTGCGTGCCGTCTTCTCCCGACAAAGCCAGTTTATCACACATAGTAGATACAGACGCTTCGTTCTCGGGTAAAAAGGCCGAAAAAACATTCTCGTGCGTGCGAATATAGCGTACGAGCTCATCTCTGACCCTCAAGTGCTCACGTTGCGAACCCCAGCGGAGAAAACAAATGGCACGGAACAGGCAATTTCCATCACCTGTCATGTTTTTTAATATCGTGTTGCAATCCTGCAGCTGAGCATGAATCGTGGGCACATCTGCTTTAGCAACACATTCGATGTTATCACTTGTTTCCGCTCCTTGTTGTGGAGATTTAGCGATTTGCTCACCTGTTGTTTGGACTTCGTGATGTCTATCAGATTGGTTACTACATGATTTTCTACGTTTATTAGGTGAGACAACGCTTTTCTTTTTATTTGGAGATCGGCGCACTCTGCGTAAGTGAGCGCGTCAACATTGATCATGTTTGTCGTCCGCTCGAAATGTTCACCAATATTGCAGAGGCTTGAGACCGGATTCCGTTTGCCAAGGCTATCGGCCCCAGCTGAGATGGGTAGTGCCGCACCATGCGCCGCGTGCTGTTCGCCTTTTCCTACATCCCGGTGGTTTTTCGCGTGTACTTCCGCTTCCAGTTCCGGGTAGCGATGGCGGCCGTTGATTCCCAAGGGACCGCTTGTCGTATCTGAACACTCAAAAGTTTTTGGCATTTAGATCGTAAAAGTCGTCCAGAATTGGATGGACCGAGTTTCTGAGCTGCGCAGCATGAATTTCAGCCACATCGAGTTGCAAGTTACGTAAGGAAGAAGCAAGATTGCCAAATTCTATACATTCGACTCGTCCCGGGGGAAAACGCATGGTTTCCGACAGAAAACTGGGCCGTTTCTTACTATGTAGAGGTTCAAGCACGTGGATTATGTCCATAACGTTCTTGAAATCCTTGTCATCACCTTGACGGACAATTAACCGTTTAGTGCAAGATTCAAAAAAAAGTTTCTTGGCAGCTCCAATTTCTTCAGGTGTGTAATAAGCAACAGCGAGTCCAACGACAACTTCCGGCTTTTCTTTCCCCAGTTGTTTATTGACGAAGCATAAAAGTTCGTTAATATAAATACCAGGGCTTAATTCCACGCTGTCATAGGCTGGATTGATGCTAGGCATGTACACTGAAAGGCTTGTAACATCTTGGAAAGAACGAGTTCGATCAGCTGTAATTTGAAAAGAAACGTTAGGGACATGATTTGGCAAAGCTACATTACCTTCCGCCATTACATGCTATGAGATAGGGATCAAGTACATTTTTTCTGAACGTGTGTTTCCATGAAATACAAAGGGCATTTTTTTAAAATTCAGGCTGCAAGACATAATCATGATTATAAGTAAACTGTATTTATTTATTTTTATCTACGGCTTGCTTTGCTCACAAGAAAGCCTCACAGCCTACCAACTTACACTTTTCTTTCAACACTGAACTGGCCTTTTTCAAGGGATGCATCAGACATAGAAAATGACAGCGAGTAGCCGACTCGGCCCAGAGGAAAACTCTCATACTAATACAAATATTTACAAGTAGTCTAAAAAAAAAATTGATATTTGAAGAAAGGGCTCATATTTCACCACTTTCCAAATTTTTCTTCACTATTAGACTAATGTCATCATTACAGACAGTAAGCTTTTTCACATTGGTGGCATCAGTGCTAGGCCAGATACGCAAATACATATTTTAAGTTAGCCTATATCACCACTAACTGTAGTGTGACCTACCTGCAATAAGACATAATCTGGAATTTCTGCCATCCCTCTGTCCAAAAGTTTTAAACTGGTCATTTAATTTTTGAACGACGGGTATGTGACGATATTTTTTTTAGTCAATGTTTGCTGGATTTCATAGCACACCTAGAAGACTGCACGAGATTGCCTGCCTGTAACATCTATGGCTGTTCTCCAAATCTTTCGCATGGGTTCTGTAAAAAAATAATCATAACGCACATTACTAGAAGGAAGTTCTTTTTCAAAATAATAAATATGTGTAGACTAGGTCTAACCATATAGGTGCAGTATTTGGGCAATGGAAATTTAGAAGCTACATCTCAAGCAGGCTTCGATACAAGGATTTCATGCTCATGGCACGATTCTCAAAGAGGCCACAAGTTTACCACTGCTTGTTATTGGTGCACTTACACAACTTTACTACTACAACTAAGAGGCAGTGGCCCAACAATGCTATCCTAGATGATTTTTTTAAATATAGCGACTGGTAAGGGGGTGATGCAGGTTTGTCTGACCACGACACTTCCGATACTAATTAAGTGCTGGTTTTTAATTCAGATTGTAGGCTATGTTGGTTTCTCTTTTTTTTATTCTACCTGCCAGACCAAACATGTCTAAACAATAGGCCGTCTTCTGTAAAGGAAAGAGGAAAACAAGCCAAACAGCAAAAAACATACACCAGAAAAAATCGTAGTACAGCATGCCACCTTTAAACTCTTACGTTTCATCGGAGTGGCATGACTCAGATTCGAACTGGCAACCCATTCTTTCCTCAGATCATTGACAACGCCTTTATCGATATGACAAGTCTGGCTTGTTTTTTCTTTCCTTTATATGTTTACAGCGATTTGAGTATATTTGGACTCATAAATTCAACAAAATTAAACGGGCACGATTATAAGGCGGGCGACGCTCATCCAAGATTCTGCCAGTGCCTCTATTACCAATATAGCTAGTACCAGACCGTAGGATATTTCGGACAATGTCGATTCAGAATCACATTTAATTGTCATTACAGGTTTTTTTTTTTTGTTGTGGACTCTGTTAACAATTTTTAATGTCCCATTTTAGTTTTTGCTAAATAATTCAAAACTACTTGAGCTACTGACTTCTCATTGGCACCAATGGATTCGCGGGAAAAACTGTGTTGAGGCTCAAACTCAAAAATACTCGTCAATATTTTGCGAATTTTCGATGAGATTTTGTCCATACAGGTGGATGTAAAAATATGGTGCTCCTATCTTCTTCAGGCTTGTTTTAACGTGCTTTCTTCTGATATTTACATCGCTGCTGTGCTATAGCTGGTCGAGGAATATTTTTTTTAAATGCGGGGCTCATAGCCCTCAATGTGCCTTAGCAGGAGCCTATAGAAAACAACTAGAAGCGTGTGTCGGTAACTTCCACTACAGTGTTAAGTCAGGAGCGGCTACAGTGGTGTACAAATTTGTTACCAGAGGTCGCCATCTCAATGCGTCACGTTCTCAATGTTAATTTTCGGTCCTTTGTTTTTAAACAATAAGTGTTTAACATGGAAACAATACCAAAGTAATAATAAAAAAACTAAACAAACACATAATCAGTTGTTCGTAAGTTGCTCTAACCAACAATAAAATAGAGCGTTGCTTTCGTAGCACACGTCTGCCTCGCGTGCTAAGTTCAGTTTCGATTTCAGACAACTTGGCGCAGGCGCAGTATTGTTGCTCCTTCTGGCGTTAGAATTTCGTACTAAATTATGCGCTTCTAACATAGACCAGCCACACACGCTCCTAGTTTTCTATAGGCTCCTGGTCTTAGCCAATGTAAATAACAGATGAAATCACATTAAAACAAGCCTGAAGAATAGAAGAGCACCATATTTTTACACCGGTATGGACAAAATGCCTATCGAAAATTTGCAAAATACTCACGAGTATTTTTCACTTTGAATTTCAGTGTCAACACAATTTCTCCCGTGGATACTGAACATTCAAAGTACGATGGTTGCATTTTTCCACCGATGGATATTAGGGATCGGCCGACATGATCTTTTACCGATACGATCCAATACTGATGAAGGGTAAACCGATCCGACCGATCTTATCCGATACCGATACCAATAAAAATACACCACTAAAAATTTTATTTCCATACAAATGAAACTTCAGTTTCTGATTTTGCATGGGTTCCAGTCTGCTAAGATTATTCCGAAACGTTCAGTGCAGCAATAACAGCACTAATAATATTTTTTCTCTTATTCCTACTTATGGCTTCAGTACATTCATCTTCTCAGTCAGATTTTAAGTAGGTTGTTGTAAAACTTAAAAGTGTAAGAACTATTATGTGGTACATTTTCATTACAATTGAACAAATAGCTTTGCTTTTCCCACTTGGTTGTTGCTTTTGCCGCGCTAGCTGTCGAGTTCTGCAGGGAAGACGGTTTTGTTTCTTGGCGTAACATATATCTGTATCGGTAGCCTTACAGAGTTCCGATACCGATATGTCAAAAAAACCAATAAATACAGATTATGCCGATACCGATATCAATATCGGACTATCCCTAATGGATATATTCGAAAAATTCACAACGCCAGCAACTCTCAATCTCATAACTCAAAATCAGTCCAATTTCACAAATTTTCGACAGCTTTTGTTGGAGGTAGATGGAAACTTCTCCCGACTATTTTCATCAAGCTTAGTTTGGAAAACTTCGGTGCTTTTCAAACTAAGCCTGATGAAGACAGTTGGAAGAAGTTGCCATCTACCACCACCAAAATCTGTTGAAAATTTGCGAAATTGACTGATTTACGTGTTGTAAAGTTTTCTAACTCTCTGCTCTCACAGTATCATGTGTTTGCGTATAACCAAAGGATAGTGCTCGAAAAAAGATTCGAATAATAATGTATTCAAACTTCAAAATCAGTCAAAATTTGGCTAGGTTATGGATTTGGACGCAGATATAGGATGAAGATGCAGTGTTAATGGTACAACCTCGAAAAAAAATACTGTATTATATTCAGGCTAGTATGCTATGTAACTTCAATTCAAAGTTTTAGTAGCAACTAATTTCGACAAACATACGAAGATTGTACCGGTATTCTTCAGGCACTACTTGACTTGGCAGTTTTTTAAGTCTGTTCATTGGCTTTTCCTTCCGTGGATGTTTCGAATGTCGAGGTTTCCACCCTTGCTGTTAGCAGCTCTTGGAATTTGTGGTGGACGAGATGGCTGGTGGTGGGGGTTGAATATTCATGATGGCCACCAAAACATCCTAGTTTTGCAGGTGTTGAATGTAAATGCCAAATGGATTCAGGAGCCCTCAGGTGGTTATCTCTGTTAGCATTCGGCACAAGCATGGTGGTGGCCTGGTTCCAGTCTGTGAGATGCTGTGTCGAAACTTGGTGGTCTGCTATTTCGTTGGCTCTTGTGGAGGTGATATGATCAAGCTGCCTACCCGTTCTCCCTCCGCAATTAATACGGCGCATACAAAATCCGTGAGGGCAATGCAATCTACGTTGGAGATACCTGGCAGGATATTAACATCCGCTTGCGTGATTACATTACCTACACAAGAGCTCTCGACCCAGCCAATGGAATAGCAGCCCAGCAAGCTTACACAGAGTATTGCATAGACTGAAACTGAGCCACCACCATGCTTATGTAGAATTCTAGCAGAGATATCCACCTGAGGGCTCTTGAATCCATTACCGTCTAAGTCTAACACCCGCAAAAAGAACATTTTGCCGGCCCCCAGCCAGGCCGGCTAAAAATGGTTTCTTTTTTGCCTAAAACATATTTAACCTGATAATTTAGCATTACAATGTCCTCAATTAATGTCTCCCTGGAGGTTTTTAAGTTGCTTGTAGACGCCTACTTGCATTACCCTCTGTGCATGCGCAGCCCTATCTATATAAGGGAGAATGTGGATCGTCTCGGCATACATTTTCCTCTCAATCTATCAGACGGTGACTCGAGAGGGCAGGTAGGGCGGGCTTAGGTTAAGTATGTTTTAGTCAAAAAAGAAACCATTTTTAGCCGGCCTGGCTGGGGGCCGGCAAAATTTTTTTCTTTGTTTGCCAATCATATTAACCTGATAATTTAGCATTATCAGCAGACCTCGTCAAACGTGGTGGCGTGCACCGATCTGACGGGGTGCCCCGGGTTGCAAGCAGGCTTCCCCCCAAATTTTATTTAAAAAATTTGCACTTTATTCAGAACAGGTTGTTGAAACAGGAAATTGGATCTCTTTCGTAGGGATTGGTGGCCCTGAAAAGGATCGTTGTTTGTGAGGGTCTTGCATCCTTCGATGGGCAGCTTGCTTCCTTCTATGGATGGCTTGCTTCCTTCTATGGATGGCTTGCTTCCTTCTATGGATGGCTTGCTTCCTTCTATGGATGACTTGCTTCCTTCTGTGGATGACTTGCTTCCATCTATGGGATGGCTTGCTTCTGCTATGTTCTGATTGTGCTTAAGGGGGGTTGACCACAGTTCTGGCTGCGACGATTAGTCCCAGCCGGTGTAGCCCCTTTTCTTCTCTTGACATGCTTCTTAGGTAGTGTGAGGTGAATGTCGTTGAATGTCGCCAGGAAGCGGCTTGTAGAATTTCTTCTATTGGGGTGGCGTTATGATATGCCCACGAAGTCGAGATTGCTCTAACCTTGTGTGCTGTTGCTCTCTCCCTGCTTAAGGTGGCTTTATCGTATGCAATGTCGACTGTTTTCTTAATCCAGCGGAAAATCCTAACGACTGAAGTTTCTCCTGTGTGGAGGTTGACGGGTAGGAACAGTTGATTTCTGCCTCTGCGGATGTCTTCGTGTTGAGTTCTTGTGAGGTAGAAACGGAGCGCTAGGATGGGGCATAGGAGACGTACTGGCTCATCTCCTGTTAAGTTTGTGAGTGCTGGAAAGATTATGGGTTTTGTTGGTTCAGAGGGCTTTTGTGTTTTGGCTCGGAACCCTGCTCTTGGGTGAAGGGTTACTGAGGAGAAATTTGGACCGAAGGTGCAGTAGGCCGGGTCTGCTGACGGGGCTTGGATTTCAGAGCAGTGGGCACTGGTTGCTAGTGACACGAGGAAGACAGTTTTCCTGGTTAAGAGGTGAAGGGAGCTGTCTTGCATTGGTTTGTAGGGGGCTTCCATTAGGGATTGAAGGACGATTGAAAGGTCCCAGTCTGCAACTTGTCTTCTTCATGTTGGTCAATCGTTTTCAAAGGAGCGAAGGAGGGCCGAAATGCGGTAGTCGTCTAGAAGGGTGGTCTTGTCTGCTGCTTTGAATACCGAGTTTAGGGCTGAGCGATACACAAGAATTGTTGAGCCTTTGAGCTTGTCGATGTCAAAGAGGTCGGTAAAAAATCTCAGAAGTTCTGGTAGAGTGGGGTTGATTAGTTGATTGGATTGATCTCCCTTGCGAAATACCAATGAAAACATTTGGCCCAGTGGCTGTCGTACATCTTGTTTGTTGATTCCCTGGTGGCTTTTGAGGCGATGCGGGAGGCATCGTCTTGATGAATTCCAGCTTTTTTGACGATATGCAGAAACAGTACCCCCTGACGGGCTAAATGATTTGCCACAAGTGCATCGAACACAGTCTCAATAATTTTCGGCAATTTTATTTATGTCTTGATCACCTAAAATCAAACAAACTAACAACACTGATGAATAATGTTACAATACAAAACCTCGTGCAATCATATCCTTTTTGAGGAGTTTGATGATAGTAGCCACGCGTGAAGGTTTAGACTGGGAAGGTTTGGCTGAAGTTTTGACCCTTTTTGTTAAGACAGAAGATCTGGAAGAAGAGGGAGGGTTCTAGGAGTGTCTACTAGTAGGGACAGTAGGTGTGGGAACCATGGTGCCGATGGCCACAGTGGGGGCATTAGAAGAAAGAGGCTTTGGCTTTCCTCGGCTTTTTGAAGTGCTTGGGGAAGCAGTTTGAATGGTGGGAACAGATATGCGTAGAGGTTGTGCCACGGATATGTCAGGGCGTCGACTGCTAGTGCTTGATCGTCAGGGATCGGGCTGATGTAGCGGGGAAGTCTGGCATTGTGCCTCATGGCGAATAGGTCGATCATTGGGGTGCCCCATGTTATGAAGAGATATTCGCAGATGGATTTCTTGAGGCACCATTTCCCTGTTGGTGGTGAGCGACGGGAGAGGGAGTCTGCAATGACGTTCCTGTTCCCTGGAATGTGAAGAGGAAGCAATGTGATGTTGTTGGAAATGCAAAGGTTGAGAATTTCTGAGGTTTGGTTGTGAAGTAGTCTGGACTTGGTTCCACCTTTTTTCTTTATGTAAGCTAAAGCTGTGGTGTTGTCGGCTTGTATTTGGACTATTTGGTTCTTGATGATCGGTAGAAAATGCTGTAAAGCGAGAAGGATCGCACGGAGTTCGAGGAAGTTGATGTGATGAAGATTTTCTTCCTGCCAACTGCCTGATGTTTCCAGGTTGCTTAGGTGGGCTACCTAGCCATGGTTCGAGGCGTCTGTGAAGACGATGTGGTTTGGGGGAGGTGTGTGCAGTGGTACTGTTTGGTGAGATTCATGATGTCCGTCCACCAAAGGAGGCTGTTGTGAGGGAAGTCGTCGTGGAAAGGGAACTGATGGTTCGGGTTGAGGTGTGGGTTTGACCAGTTATTGATCCGGTGGTGGAAGGGCCTTACCCATCCATCGGCCGTAGGGGACGAGTGTTGCAAGTGAGTCCATCTTTCCGATGAGGGAGTTTAGTTCCCGAAGGCAGAATGATTGTTGGTTCTGGAATTGACGAATGTGTCGAAGGTCTTCTACCTGTCGGGCGATGGAGAGATTCGGGCCGATGAGAGATTGAATGAGGCGCCTAGGAACATGAACACTTGTTGCGGGACAAGGCAAGATTAGGGGAGATTCACGCCGAAGCCTAGTTGGTTTAGGAGATTGATAAGACTGTGAGGGTCTCGGTGTGTAGGGCCCAGTCTTCGAGGTATGCGCTTGCTTTGATCTGATGCTGGTGGAGGTGAGCTAAGATTGGCTCTTAGAGCTGCGTTTAAACCGAAAGGAAGACAGCGGAATTCGTAAACCTGGCCGTCATAGATGAAGCGGAAGAATTTCGTTGCAGATGGGTGGAGTGGGACATGTAGGTAGGTGTCTTCCAGGTCTATGGAAATTGTCCAGTCGTTTGGCTTGAAGGAAAGGCGTATGGATTCTAGGGTTTCCATTTTGAAATGGGGATTGTAGATATATTTGTTCAGTGGTTTCATATTGAAAATGAGTCTTTAACCCCCTGTCTTCTTCGGACAAATGAAGATGAAGCTGTAAAATCCTGGCCCTGGGTTTTAGTTTCTTGATGATCGCTTTCTTTGTTAGGAGAAGTGAAATTTCTGACATGAGGGAGTGAGATACTGGGGCCGTGAAGTTCCACGGGGGTTTTGTTGCAAGCGGTGGTTTCGTGAGGAAGGTAGGCCGAAAGCCTTCTTTTATGATTGCAAGGACTTCGTGGTTCTGCGAAAGGGATTTACAGGCTGGGTAAAAATGGAGAAATCTCGCCCCGACAGGGAAGCGAGAGAGAAGGTGACAGTCATTGTTTGCGATGTGAGTTGCGGCCGCCGGGGGATGAGTGTCAGCTGCGGTGGTCGGGAGTTGCAGCGCGCTTCTGGTTGAAGCGTTGGTTGGAGCGTGAGCGAGGCCGTGTCTTGAAAGGACTGTGTCTTGTTGGAAGAACTGTCGTTGCGTGTGGTGTTTGAGGAATCCGGTGGTCTTTTGGGAGAGGGACGGGCGTTCTGGAACCTGTTTGGCTTAGACGACCGAAAGGCCGGCTTGTCTTGTCGGAATGTCTTAGGTTTGCGAGAAATACCCAAATGAGGTGCAAGTGTCGGGATCAATCTCCCGGAAGAACGTGTCGGACTCGTGAAGCGGTTGGTTGCGTACACGAAGTCTGGTCGATTCGTTAAGATTGTGTGCAGATTTAAGAGCAGCTTCTCTTAAGAGTAATGTGTTATTAAATAACGCTCGTGTGGCCCAGTTTAGGGAGTGGTAGGTTGCAAAACTTGCTTTTTGGAAAAGCTGGTAAATGAGGGAAGACAGGTTACGGATTTCTTCGGGGCTTGCATCGACCGACAGCTACTCACAAAGAGCGTTGAATGCAGTGTTTAGGACGTCGGCTTGTGAAGCGCATCGTAAACTTAGGCGTAAGCACTTGTCGTTGTCATACAGGACAAAGGAAGGCACTTCAATTCTTTTAGAGATGGTAAGGGCTAACCCGAAATCCAGCTTGACTTCACTGCACAGGAGTTCACATTCACGTGTAGCTGCGGACGCTACGACGGCTGAGGTGCTTGTAGCGCCCCCGACATCCTTGGTTGACGAGTACTTCTTTGCATCAGGTAACATGGTTATTTCGACTTTTTACGACAATAAGCACAGCATGGGCTACAGTCCCGGCATGGAGGATGGAGCGTCGGTGTCCTATACTAGGCCTAACCTTAATGCTTCCGGTAATACACTGCCACCAACGGTGGATTAATTTAATTGCTTAAACGAAGTTTAAAGCTAAACTGGGCTACATAATAATTTACACTAGAAACAATTATTCTTACTAGGGAACGAACCTGAGGTTTAAAAACTCTTGGTTTTTATTTTAAAACATCTGAATGGAAAATAAACACTTTTACATTTAAGTTCACTAGTTTCAGTCTTTACAAGTTTGCAAAAACAAAACCAACAGAATTTACATTTAGTAATTCACATTAAACAAGAACAACGATGTTTGTTCTTAAACACTCTTAATTTTAGATTAGAAACAGTATTTTTTCCTTGGGTTCCTATCCAGGAATACCCAGCAAGCTAAACCGCGTCCGCTAAGTTGCAACTATATTTGACAACTGTAGTTTTCAAGTCGTCCCACAGTTATTTTTCCTCGCGAGGATCAAACCGTCCCTTTGTTTACATTAAAGAATGAACAAAGTAAGAAACTAGCTTTTTAGTAAGAGATGCCTACTCTAACATTATGGTGGTAAAGACCAGCAATGCCGATAAGGCTTACCAACCATAAAGACTCCAAGCTAGAGGTTAATTTAATTTAGACTATGAATTTAGAATTGGGGGGTCCTAAAGATAAACTTCTAAAGTTAAACTAGTTACTTACAACCACTACCATTTTGCCCGGCATGGCAATCCCGGACGTGACATCTCCACACCCGACCGGCGTGACCCTTCTAGCTTGAGAGATCTGTGAGCTGTGCTCTCCCGAGCGGCGCTCGGAGCTGTGCTAACGATTGAGTTCTGGGGCTGGG
>JAHWFP010254688.1:0-16719 GCA_023313725.1 Lithobius niger
GGTCGGTTCCAGGTCGGGTCGGTTCCCAAGAAAATAATTACTGCAGTTTGCGGGCAGCTGCGGTTATTAAAAATAAAATTACGTGCGGTTTCGGGTAAACCGCAGCTAAAATAAATAACCGCTGATAACTGCGTGTCATAGAAAATACGAAATTATCGTGGCTGTTAGCTTTTTTCCTTGATCACGTTCGCAAGGCCAATTGAGGTAGAAAGTGCAAGACCTGAAAGTCGCCGTCAATAGCAAATCAAACGGTACAAACATCAAATGCACGCTGTCAAGATTATTTTTAACTAACTAAAAAAAAAATACATTGAAGAACAAAAAATAATAATCAACTAAAGAACGGCATTTGTTGAATTATAACAATGTCTTCGTGTGGCTTTCTTTTGTTTCCAACATTTTTTTTCCGTAATCAATGCGTTTATTAGATCTTTATTTAGCGCTTAACCGCGGGTAAACCAAGTTCGGGTCGGATCGGGTTTTATTATAGCACACATTTGCGGTTTCGCAGCGGTTCGGTTGTCAGTTCAGACGTTGCGGGCCCCTGCGGGTCGGTTCCAGTTTCTGTAAATGCGGGCAATTTTGGTTCCCAAAAATTGGACCTGCGCCACCTCTAGTCCTATCTGCCTGCCCCAGATTGACGGTCGTGTCCTGTCGGTAGGCATATTAATCCTCTCGCAATGCCGTGCCATCATTTGTAGTTCCAGTCATGCAAAATTGCACCAAAATCCGCTGGAGTCTTCTTGTGGATTTACAGGGGAGAGAATTTATTGACACTTTATCCAACAACCTCAGTACTTACATTCTAATCCTACACAATACACGATGTGTTAATTTATTCATCTGTTTTTGGCTGGAAGATTCTGTTTCTACTACAACATGCATGTTGCTTCAATGACGATAGGCTAAAAGCAGCTAACATGCCGCATCATTGAAAAAGAAAGGAATTTAAGAAAAGAAAAGGAAATATCCTCAGTTACAAAATTTTAATGAAAATGCATGTTTAAGAATGGGATTAATGAAATTAAAACTCTCTGCTTAAATAATGTGACGAAAAAATCATCTGCCTTAAAAAGGCGATGGATTTTCACACGACTGAAAAGCAGATAGCAAGAT
This sequence comes from Lithobius niger, assembly GCA_023313725.1. Classification (NCBI taxonomy): domain Eukaryota; kingdom Metazoa; phylum Arthropoda; class Chilopoda; order Lithobiomorpha; family Lithobiidae; genus Lithobius; species Lithobius niger. The sequence continues at coordinate 1,117 of JAHWFP010254688.1, forward strand.
GCAGCGAGCCATGAGAACAGAGCAGGAACGCTGGCGATCTGGCAAAATAGTGGTGAGGCAGCGTTCGTAGCATTGCATGCAGTTGTCTACGTGCAAATTTACGAATGTTGATAAAACTTCAAAATGAACAATTCAACAAAGGAAAGAAGCAGAAGACGTCCTGAACGAAATAAAGAGTGACCCACGAGGAATCAACAATGTAAGAACGATTTAAGAGATTGTGTAAAGTATTTGGCCCAACGCATTCAGGTTAGTTAAGTTATAACCACAAACTTTAAAAAAATACTTCGCATCCGGTAAAAATGTGTATTCCACCGTGGATGGGGTAGCGAAGCACCTGTTTAATCACAGGCTGATAATTCAGGCATTAAGAAGAGGGGAATCGGCGAATGCCAATTTTTAAAGCAAAAAGACTAGGTTCCCATGTGTACTGCGCGAGTGCCCAAAACGAAGTGAGAATATGGCGGCTATATCACATTGACATAGACAGCACCGCCAGCGCTCCAAGCGGGGAGCTAAACTCAACGCACTGCGATTTTAAATGCTGAAAGGATTTAAAATGTCGGCAATTAATGAGAATCGAAACGATTTAGCCCATCCTGATGGTTCGTATTTGCAGATAGTAAGAAACGCCTAACAGAACATCAACCCCAAACCACTTACCATCAGGCATTTAGGTCCGATCACGAATCCCGATAATGAAGAAAAAATGCAATGTCCAATTCGAGCTTAACATTTCTATCTCGAAAGAACCGCTACTCTTACGGTTCCTTCGGTGGATAAAGTCTCCGGCAAAGTTCTCCCACTCGCAATTACATCTTTCAAAATGGAAAAATGGATTTGTGACATGATTAGGCGTGACTATGAACTTGGTCCAATCCATAGATATCCCATGTGAGGTGCGAGCTTACAAATTGTGGGCACTAGCGGCTTCTTGGGCTTATGGCTGCGGCACTCACCTAGATGACGTGGTCACCGCCCGTTCGTGGAACCACAAAAAACAAATATGGTGAGCCACTACCTCTGAGACACCAGTGGTTCAAGTGGTGTGAGTGTCATAAAGAAGCATCTAGTAGCTAGAAGTTGCTTTGAACTTAAGCGAAGTGCAACTGGAACATTAGACGGAATGACTACCGTTAACAGGTAGGTACATTCCTTGATATCTAATAATACGAAAACAAGAAAATTGTTTTCCAGCAGTAGGTCTAAACTGACTACCACCTCCAGTGTAACAGAAGTCAGCATAAATTACTGAAGGTTAGTATTTTGTAGATAGTAAGAAACGAAAATTTTAACACTGTTTAAAATTAATTTTACTATCCTAAAATACTTACCTTCAGTAGAACCCACCCGCCTCCCCGCAATTTGCTGAACACGATGGTTCAAAAGCAACATGAGGAAAACAAGGTGGTCATCTCTGTATATCGAAGGGCAAAGCAGTGCACCTGGAGGGATTTAGATGCAACTAGCTTTGAAATAGGACAGACAATTATTTTATTTGATTTGGGCATGGAAAAAAGCGTAAAGTAAAAACTAATTTTAAATCCGTTAAATTTTTCGTTTTTTTTTTTTTTTTACTTTTGCTTTAAAAAAAGTTCTGTATACTGTGCCAACACAGATATGTATGCAGCAGCATACATATCTGCACCCTTTAATAATTGTTTAATGGCCTAAGAAAGGCAGGAACATGGCAACATTCTTTCTACATTATAACGCAAACACAGGAGATTAAAATAATACTTACAATTCTCTGTATCAACTTCAGAAGTTTTTTCTTGCGCTTTGGACATTCTTCTTCACCTAATTCTTTTTTAAGTTGCTACACATTAAAAAAATAAACAGTTACTGTAGCTACGCACAAAACAATGCAAATGCTTAGAACATTCTTCACGACATGATAAACTTATTTCATTACACAGTAAAACATAATTACAATGTTAAATTTCTTACAACAATGGATTTCTTGAAGAATTTAAAGCAAACTAATTATTTATGTATGCTTCTGTACACAAGGTATAATGTTTTGAGTAAAAACAGGAAGTTGCCGACTTCTCAGCTGGGCTGGCTAAATTTTGTTTCTAATGCCTAACGGAAATGTACATTACCTGTAAATTTTTGCATTTCGTTCTTGTAATGCTGGCTTTCTCTAGAGGTTTTTAAGTTGTGTTTGGCCGCCAGCTCGGTAACGCAAATGCGCATGCGCAGCATGTACCCCGTCTATAAAAGCGCCGAGGCGCGAAAGGTTGTCATCTTTTATTCCTCTCAATATGGTGGTGACTCAAGAGGGAGGTAGGGTGGGTGCAGGTAACGTATAGTTCCGTTTAGGCAATAGAACAAAGTTTAGCCAGCACAGGTGAGGGGCTGGCAATTTCCTGTTTTTATCTGCCGTTCAGAATTTCCATTACCTGTAAATTTAGCATTTACAGTTGGCGTCGTCAAAAATGGTGGTGGGCACTACCTGATGGGTACCCCAGGGTTATGAGCTGGTCCCCCAAAAGTCACAGATTTCACACATTATTGAAAAAAAAAAGAGTAAAACAGGAGTAACGATTCTCTTTTTGGGATTTGGTGGCCTGAAAAGGGCTATATTTGGGTCTTGTTTCTTTGATGACACATCTAGCTGCGACAATGGGTTCCAGAAGATGGTAGACCACTGGCTTGTGTAGACATCTCCCTGAAGCAGTGTGACGTGAAAACTGATGTGCGCCTCCAGGATGCTGCTGCGAGGATCTCAGGAACCAGGATGTTATTGTGGAAAGCCCATGATGTTGAGATGGGGCCCTCAGCTCATGTACTGTAACCCCGATTGTTGTTGTAGGCGTGTAGGTGACAGACTTGATCCAGGTTGTGATCATTCTTGGTTTCGCCAAAATCCCTTTGTATGGAAGAAAGAGTTGATTTCGTCCTCTGTGGAATTCATTGTTTTCTGTCCTTTGGATGTTGAATCGTAACTAACATACAGGGAAGAGAAGGCGTTCAGGCTCGTCATCTATTTTATTCGAAAGGGCTGGACTGATGATCGGTTGTGACGGTTCGCAAGGTTTTTGAGTCTTTGCGTGAAAGGAAGATCTTGGGAGTCAGATTGGCTGCTTTGAAGTTGGGATAGAAGATGTAGAAAGCTGCATTGATGGATAAGGCTTGTATTGTAGTTCGGCAGCAAGAGCTGTCAAGAAAACTGTCTTGCGGATGAGGACATTAGTGCTGCTGTTCAGGAGAGGTTCATAAGGTGCCTTCATTGAAGCGTAGCTCCGCTATGAAGACACTCCAATATAATCTTAGACGGCGCACCACGCGAAAACCACAAGGGCGATCCAAACAACACTTTGCATGCAGTAGCACGGGAGTCTGGACAAGGTTTATCAAAAAAAAAAATCCGGAATCAGACATGGGGTTGACGAACCATCAGGGTGACAAAATGGCCCAATAGCAAGAGCCAAAGTCAAAATAACAACCAGACGGCGAAGCCGTTTCTAATTGTTAAAAATTGATTGTTGATGATAAACAGGCGACCTCACTAGCAGACGTGCATATGTTAACAACTAATATTTTGTAAGGCTGGGCTGATCCAATTACCGATTCAAAATGCCTCAAGTCATTCCTTACTGACATTTGCTATATCGGTAAAAATCCGGATCGGTATATCCAGATAAATCGGCAATAAACCAAATTCAAGATTTTTCACTTTTGGTCGACCGATTTGGATGTTTCAATACACCATTTTCAAGGTTTTTTCACCAGCTTTCCAATGGTCCAAAACCCAAGCAGCTGTCTCTTATTGTTTAGAAATTACAAGGTAATTTTTTTAATTTTATTGGGGGATTTGGTATCGGCAATCGGGTCGGAACTTGGTATTGGCCAGTTTCGTTTAATGATCGGCTCGGGTAGAAAAAAGGTACCGGTAATCGTTAAGAGATAGCTGCTTGGGGTTTTGGACCATTGGAAATAAAAAACCTTGAAAATGGTGTATTCAAACGTCCAAGTCGATCAACGAAAAGTGAAAATATCTTCACTCATTGAATGATATCACTAGTTTCAAAGGCCGACCCTTTTTAGCCAAACACCCAAACAACAAAGAAAGCGGAGACCGCTCCATTATGTCGACAGTGGAACTGATGACAGCCCTAGTTAGTAGGTCTAAGATGATGGAGATGTCCCAGTCTGGAAAGGCAAGGCAAATTGTTGGTCATTCGATTTCAAAGGATTTGATGAGTGAGGAGAAGCAGAAATCCTCGAGAAGGTCAGACTTGCCTGCTGTTTTGAAGACGGTGTTTAGCGCCGAACGGTAACCCAGGATTGTGGATCCTTTTAGGCCTTCTTTAAAAAGATCAGTGAAACAAATTAGGAGATTGGGCATAAGAAAATTGAATGGATTGACTTTCCTTCCATTACACTAATGAAACTACCTTTTACAGTGGTTATCGTAGATTCTGTCTGTGGATTCTCTGATTTGCCTTGCCTTGCCTTGCCTTGATTTGCCTTGCCTGTGATTCTGATGGTTTGTTCCTCACGAATTCCTGCCTCTTTGATAAGTCCGTTGATAGTAGCCACCCGTGTAGGTTCAGAGTGCTGGTGTTGGGGTGGAACTGGGTTCCCTTTCATTGCGACAATTGATTGTACCGTCTGGTAATTTTCTTGAGTTGTCGATGAGAAGGTCCAGAAGTTGAGGCAACCATGGAGCCAAAGGCCAGTTTGGGGCTAGTAACAGGAAGAGGCCCAGAGACGATTCGGTTTTGAGGAGAATCTGCGGTAGGAGCTTGAATCGTGGAAAGAGGTAGCCGAAAAGTTTTTTCCAAAGGAACGTTAGTGCATCCACTGCCCTTGCTTGGTCGTTAGGGACTGGGCTGATAAAGTGGGGAAGTCTGGCATTGTGCCTCGCGGCCAGTGGCGGAACTACCATACCGCAAAACCCGCAATGCAAGGGGGGGGGGGGAGAAACAAACGGGGCCCGGCCCAGCCCAGGCGACTCGACCCCTTTGAACGATCCGAATGCAAGTAACGAATTCAAGTTTGGAGACGCTTAATTTCCTAAAGTGAAAAAAAAACTTTATTGAAGTGATCTAAGTCGCGTGGCGTAAATAACAAGTTGTAATTTAAGCATTACGTTTACGTAACTATAGTGAACATGAATTTACACGCTACTGTCTGTCTGAACGTCGTGGCTTTGCGTCGACATAGATCGTTTGTTTCACTGTTCGCGTTCTACCACAGCAAATGGTGGGGAATCCCATTCCTTCCTCCCTACCCTTTTTTTCGTTTCGCCTCTTCGGTTGCTAAGGGTACAACTACTTCATACCGAAAGTAAAACTTTGGGAAACGTGCCAGGCCGGGCGCGCCATTAGTTTGTTTGTACATTTCTTTGCGAGGTTCTGTTATGGACAAGGATAAATCAACCAGATCCAGTCGTCAAGGGCTCAGTACAACCAGTGGAGCTGCAAAAAAAAAAGAAAAAAGCGCAAACTTGCAGTGGAATAGAAAACCAAGAATACCAAGGTTATGGAATATTTTAAAGACTCTACTACTTCTACCACTAGTGACAGCGACCGCCCATCATGCAGCAACAAGCAGATGACGACGTAGTGCAACAAAACCCAAAACTGGTGGAAAAAGATGTGGTTGGAAATGGTGCTGCAGCGACTGCAAGTGCAAGTTCTACAGGTGCTTTGGAAGTACAGTGACAGACGGTGCAGACACGGAATTTACTGCTTACTTGTTGAGTCAAAATAATCCAACTGATAAATGTCATTTTGAATCGCGCATTCTATCAAATGAACTAAAGAGATTCGTGATCAACCATGGGCCTTGTAAGCCTAAAGGACAGTTCCGCAGAACTGGAAAACAAAACAGATGTTTTTCTGATTTCTGCTACACAAGTGTTTCGAAAACGGGGCAAAATATAGAGTTGGACTGGTTATGCTATTCGCCTTTGTTGGACGTAGTGTATTGTCAACCTTACTGGTTATTTTCTTCTCAAAAGACAAAATGGAGAGAGGGATTGAATGACTGGCAGGGCTTGTCGAAGGAGAGCAGAGTTCATGGCAATTCTCCAGCTCATATAGCAGCTTGTTGTACATTTGATCACTGGAATTGAACAAATGTGTTGATGAAGAGCTAGATGAAAATATCAAATATCAAAGGAACTTCTGGGCTCAAGTTTTAGACAGGTTGTTTAGTATAACGTTAACGTAGGCTAAAAATTCGTTAGCCTTTCGTGGACATTCAAAAAATCTTGATGACACGTACAATGGAAATTTTCTGTCATTTGTACAGCTACTTGCAAAGTATGATGAAATTATGAAACAAGTAATTTAATTTCTTTACCGAAGGGGACAACTAAATACTTAAGTCACGACATACAAAATCAGATCATACAGTGTATTTCTAAAAACTTGCAGAAAACGCTAATTTCGAAAATGAAAGAATGTCCATTCTATTCTGTTATATTTGATACAACACAAGATATAAAAAAAAAGAGCAACTAAGTGTGGTAGTTCGCTATGTTACTGTTGAAAAAAAGTAACAATGACAAACAGTTGGTGTTGAAAATCAATGAATGTTTTCTAAGGTTTGCTAGGGTAACTGACCAAAGTGCAAGTGGTATAACATCTCAGATCATTGAAGTGCTGAAAAATCTTGAACTGAACCTAAACTGATGTAGAAGGCAAGGTTATAATGGAGCTTCAATTATGAGTGGTGCTTATTCTGGGGTCCAGAAAAGAATTAAAGATATAGGCCTTCTGTATCGCTGCACACAATTTAAACTTAGTAATTAATGATTGTGTGTGCAGCGTTAAGGAAATTTATGCAAATTTTTGCTCTGTTGCAAGAAAGAGTTGTATCAGTTTTTCGGCTCAAGCATTAAGAGGTGGGACGTCTTGGAATCTCTGACATAAGAGTCAAAAATTACATTGAAAAAATTAAATTCAACACGATGGTCTGGACGAGCAGAATCACTACTTGCTTTGAAACTAAAATATGTCTATATTTTACAAACTTTGAGGAAAATTACACTTACTAACTCCAAAAGTGATGTTCGTAATGAAACAAATCGTCTAATCAGTGCAATCGAATCATTCGAATTTATATTTTTGGTTGTTATGTCCAAAATGCTAAGCGAAATCAATATAGCTTCTAAGCTATTGCAAAGCAAACTGATTTATCAAGAGCAGTTGAAGCTTTACAGAAACCTACCGAAAGCTTAAAATTGTACAGAAATTCGTATGACTCTGCAAAAAAGGAAGCAATTTCTTTAGCATTGACTTGGGGAATTAAAGCAAACTTCCAACAGAAAAAAATTCCAAGAGTTAAAAAACATTTTGACGAATTGTCAGAAGATCAGAAGCTATCCGATGGTGAAGCAGTCTTTCGTGTTAACGTGTTTCTTAAAGCTTTGGACATAGTGAATGCTCAACTTCAGGAGCGCTTCGCTTCGTTTCTCTCCATTCAGTGGTTAAGGATTCTTCGTTTTTTGTTTCCAGGAAACCTTATTTCTCTTAGTGACCAAGAACTTGCAGAAAATGCTGAAAGTCTGAAATGTAAATATTCAGCTGATATCGCACCTCGTTTTCCTGTGGAAGCATCGCTAAGAAGAAAATTTCCCGTCTACAAAGCATACGCGAATTTGCAGATTTGCTGTTGATAAAGTATTGCACTGTATCTTCCAGCTACGTTAACGTTTCAACAGCACTATTATTGTTTTTAACTTTGCCTGTCTCAGTTGCTACGTCAGAACGCTCCTTTTCTAAACTGAAACTAATAAAAAACTATCTGCGAAATAGTATGGCCCAAACTCGCCTTAGTGATTTGGCAATCATAGCAATAAATTCAGAAGAAGCAACTAAATTGGATACAAAAGACTTAGTTCGAGCCTTCGCTGAGGTAAAGGCCTGAAAGAAAGACATATCAGTGTGAAATGCTGTCGGCCTGTCAACCATGGCTCCACGCTTTCACTGTAGAGGTAGGATAAATTTTTTATTAATCTCTTTTCTATTGTCTGCATGCTTCGCAACAATGACACGTATCAGAAAACATCTAGCGTCTGACTAAAATAAGGGTAAATTGTAAATAAACCATCAGCTAAAATTATACACTAGAAAATAACGTAGTAGGCCTACAGTAAGCTACTTTTTTACATTTACGTTTCGTCGGAGTGGCATAACCCGGATTTGATCTGGTAACCAACTTTGTCCCAAGATGTTTTAAAGGTGTTTTCGCCAGCTTTCTGTTGGTGCAAACCACAAGTTCCTAGCTCTAACTGTTCAGAAGTTATGAAGGAAAATGTAAAAATAGAGGAGATTTTTTTAATGTTTAAACAGAGTTTCCACATCTGTCTATTTACATGTTCATTTGAAAATGCCTACATTTGTTAAAAAATGTGTGCGTTGATGAATCACCGTGAACCGAGTTCTTTTACATTTTATTTTAAAATAGATTGGTTTGGTAAACTTTTGTTCAATTCGGAAGTGTTCAGTGTTCGGCTCATTTAGGGTTTATTCAGTTTGGTTCAGTTGAAAAATTCTTGTTTGGTGCAGCCTTAGAAGCAATAGTAGCCACTAACTTCTCTTGATTACATCGTCAGAAACAGAAAACACGAAAATCGCATTGTCATGTTGTCAACCACTGACCTATATATCACGTCTATGCTGCGAGAGCCATCTGCTGCTCAGCCCGGCCTCCAGTTCTGGCCTAACTAAGGCCATGCAAAGTAAAAAAAAAATGATTCTCAGGCCCTCCCGCATAAATTTTTTTGCAAGAAATAAAAATAATTGATGCGGCATTTATTAGTGACTTTCCAAAGTCAACATTAGTCTGATCACTACTCCGATCTATGCGTGCTTCGATAAAACATTTCAAAAAAATAGCTTCTTAAATGCTGGGTTGAAACCATCTGGCAATTTTTTGTTTAAATGTGAGGAGTCAACACCTTCCACTTGAAGTTATAGCTTTGCTTCGATGAGAAATAAAAGCTTTGACTACTATTTGGATGGATTGCTTTCGGAAGACAAACGTTTCGTTACATCACGTGTGCTGGCGTTCTTTTGTTTTAGTTCTAAAAACTACAGAAAGTACGAAATGGTAATTCAGGATGGGGTTAGTATCAGTGCAAACTGAATGTGGGGCAAATCTTTACGGGATTGGGGAATTTTAAGCTGGTTGTAAGTGTAAGTCAACCATTTGAAAACGTCAAACACACCTTTGATAGTCATAACTTGTTCATCCAATAAAAATTGATTTCAATATGAAAATAGCTCCCCCCCCCCCCCCCAACAGAATGTGTTTAAAAAACCTCGTCCTTTGTCATGTGTGATTAGCTAGTTAAGACTCTATGTGGTAAATTTTAGGGCCTGTATACAAACTTAAAGCAGTTACTGCTAACAACTTGTGTCACAGGAACCTTCACTTCGATACCATTTCTTAATTTTTCTTTGATATGCTGGTTGTACTGGTTTCTTCCTTTTTATGGCATACTAGCTGAAGCCCGTTCTATATACGGATGGTGTTTGACACACCGTTTAAAACATTGGGACGATTTGCTTTCACAAGTGTTTGTTGTGAAAGGCGTGTAACCCGTCTGTCTTTCTGCGGCCTCTGGCTAGGAAACGCTGATGTTGGTTTGCTTCACTCACTCAATCAGCGCCTCCCTTTATCTGGACTCCATACAATTACATAACATATGAATCTTTCCACCGGAAATAAAGGAAATACACCTTTGTACACCGGAAATAAATAAATATGCCTTTATACAGCCAAGTATCAATCGTTAGCCTGCCGGCTTTGTCAATTTTCTTCACTATTAAACTGAGTTTCACTAATCCTTTAATTTGAATCATCTACAGCGACAGAACCTTTAGCCAGAGGTTTAATATTAAATTGTGTAAATGTATATACATGTAGCATTGTTTTATCCGTTAAAAGTTACTGTTTTCAGTTTGCACACACTGGCTACCAAACGCTGATGACCCCTGGCCCAGACTCCATCCACTTTCATATGAATATTTCTACCGTAAATAAATAAATACACCTTTGTACAGCAAAGTCGAAACCTTTAGCCCGCTGGCTTTGCCATTTTTTTCCAATATTTTACCGAGTTTCACTAATACTTTTTTCTAATTGTCCACAACGACAACCCGGGAGCTGAGGGCATGTTTAACAGTGCTGACAATACGTCGGAGGAAAGGGAGGGAGGAGTTGGGGAGGAAAGGAGATGACAGCAGGTATGAAACATGAAAAAGTAGGGAGGAGTGATCGTGGGGAAACTTAGCTCCAATATAGAAACAACCCCCCCCCCCCCAAAAAAAAACGTGGCGTGGTGACATGAGTTTAACACAGTTTTCTTAACTGTTGTTGGTGGCTTCAGTTACTTCACTATTGGTGACTAGAGTTACCAATTATTCAATATTGGTGGCTGGGATTACCACTTCTTTACTGTTGGTGGCTACTATTACCAATTCTTCGTAGGCGTCGAATGATTCGTTTCAAACTGCATCATCCAGTAGATCCAAAACACCGCCCTCCGAGACTTGCGTGGTAACAGTTGATTGCGGGACTTGCGTGGTAACTGTTGACTGGAGGACTGTTGTTGGAGGACAATTGATTAATGCTGTTTTCTTTCTTAATTCTGAATCCAGGCATTTTATACGACTCTGTAAATTTGGGTTATGTGTTTTCACACGACTGCAGAAACTCCCTTTGCGCTATCTTTGCGTCCAGTTGGCGGTTTTCCTTCCGTAAGTCCACGTTTTCCTTTCTTAAGCCGTATATTTGCAATCGTAATGCAATTCATGATTTAATCGATCACAATTGTAACGCTCAAATTCAAAAACAAAAATACACACTGTACGGTATTTTGGGAATTTTCAATAGGCCTAATAGTCCGAGTGGTGTTAATTTCGGTCTCTCCTATCTTCTTCAGGCTTCCTTTCTTGTGCTTGCTTCTGTTTTACCTTGTCATGAGTGCCAGTGTTTTTGAAAATGCGTGGAAACCGTTGCCCACTGTACTTCTCGCGTGTCGTCTGCTTAACGCTCGCACGATCCCATTTGAGCGAGAGGTGTGCCCCCAACTCTTTACTGATTAGGAATTTGATGTTAGGGTTTGACGGCCCTCGAAGATTCATGAGTGGTTGTCCGCTCGCCTCACAGTGCTGAATCGCCAGCGATTCAAGTCCTCTTAGATGTAAATCCCTCTTACTATTAGACACCAGCAGAGTAGTTGTTTGGTCCCAATCGATTTTGTGCTTTGTACCGTACAGTGTGTATTTTTGTTTTTGAATTTGAGCGTTACAATTGTGATCGATTGATTTCGAACATTCAAAGTAGAAGATGGTTCATTTTTTCGCTGAAATTCATGATTTATGAAAATACTCGAACTTCAATAATGACTCACAACTAATTTACGTTGCTGCAAATTTTTGATAGTCAATTAAACACCCGTTGTTATGTGTTCAAACGCCGACTATCTTCATCTGGCTTCCTGCGTTCTGGATCGGATCGATCATTGTTTGTTTTTGAAAATCGCGTGCGTGACCACTGATCTTTATAAGCTAGCGCTGTTGTCACCTAGAGGGATTTGTGCCATTGGAGGGCGAGTTTTTCTTGGAGTTTTGGGTGTACGAGATGATGGATGAAAGGGTATGAAGGTAGTTGTAAATTCATAAGTGTAACTCCCTGGTTTTCATGGTGCTTGATTTGATTGACAGTGATTCAAGAGCTCTTAAATGCTGGTCAAATTTTGAGTTGGATTTGATCAATGTTTGTGTGCCACTCCAGTCGATTTCGTGTGCTGTTATGTCACAATGGTTACCCACCCCGTTTGTGTGGTCTGGAGTTCTTGACGCCGTGATGTGATCACGTAGGCGTAAATTAATGCCTCTCCTTGTCTCACCAATGTAGACCATGTTGCATTGTTTACATGGTACTTTGTAGATGCCCCAGGGTGTTGTGGGGCAGTCTGAAGCCAAATGTTTTCTGCTAGGTTGAGCTCCAGCTTTGCTTTTCTCCTCCCTTTGACGCATTTCGCAGTCATCTTCTTTTTTATCTTTACTGCGTGTGTTGTAGGGGTGCTTGACCTTAGCACTGGTGTTTTTCTTCTTGGCATCAATTTGAGGATCCACTTTCTGCTGTTCTGAGGCCACCTCTTCCCTAATGCGATTGCTGTCTGGTGGAGGTTTCAGCCTAGATTTTAGGTTTGCGCTGGTTTTTGAGTAGCTGGAGAAATTCTGTCTTTTAAGTATGGCATTGAGGGAGTCCGTGACTCCTGGCACGTACGTAAGGGCAATTCTGGATGTTTTTGTCTCTGTGTGACGTGCTTTGCATTCTGATGTTCTCCACGTTTTTCTTGCGTGTATATAGGTCCCTTTATCGCCTCGTCGATGATCTTGCCTGGGTAACCGAGTTTGAGGAATTTCTCTTTCGCTTTCAGCAGGTGTGGCTCAACCCCTACAACACACGCAGTAAAGATAAAAAAGAAGATGGCTGCGAAATGCGTCAAAAGGAGGAGAAAAGCAAAGCTGGAGCTCAACCTAGCACACAAACATTGATCAAATCCAACTCAAAATTTGACCAGCATTTAAGAGCTCTTGAATCACTGGCAATCAAGCACCATAAAAATCAGGGAGTTAAACTTATGAATTTACAACCACCTTCACACCCTTTCATCCACCATCTCGTACACCCAAAACTCCAAGAAAAAATCGCCCTCCAATGGCACAAATCCCTCCAGGTGACAGCAGCGCTAGCTAATAAAGATCAGTGGTCACGCGCGCGATTTTCAAAAACAATCAACGATCGATCCGATGCAGTAGTGTGTCCAGAACGCAGGGAAGATAGTCGGCATTTGAACACATAACAACGGGTGTGTAATTGACTAGCGAAAATTTGCAGCAACATAAATTAGTTGTGAGTCATTATTGAAGTTCGAGTATTTTCATAAATCATGAGTTGTACGCTTCAATGTAAACGATCCTTTAGTCGTAATGCAATTTCAAGGAACTTGATGGGTTCCTTTACGCTGCTGGAGTTTTTGTATGCTTAGTACTTACAATAGTCATATTGAAAAGCCCCAATCTTGCGGTGTTGACGACGACTGTGTTGCCATCCTGTGAGAGGTTTGTAAAGACATTGTTGTTGACAATCGACGCAGAATCAACGCAGTGTTGTTACTGTTATTATTAGACGGGTGTCTGTCTGGGTCGGGTGGCCGTTTTACAACACTACAACTTGTTTTTATTAATGTAGTTTTATTTATATTCTAAGGAACTAATTCAGTTAACACCAAGTCTTTTCAAATGTGAAAATGTCACGTTTATATGCACATGGTAATTTACTATAATTTCTGTACCTCCTTTTCTTTTGCTTTGATTTCATTCAGAAATGAGTACGAGTGCTGGAATAATTTTTCATTGAATGTTCCTGATAAATCATCAAATCTTGGATCTCTGGAAACCTAATTTAAAAAAAAAACTGATAAATATGACACACATTTTGATGTAATTACAGAAACACACTATTTTGTTAGCAAAAAATTTATTTTCACAATATAAAGGAGGAGATAGCAGAAAAACATACGATGTAAATTGTTTTATCTTTAAAATCGTCGTTACAAACCTTTTTTTTTACGTCCACTACTTCCCGATGTCTAGGCACAGGAAACTTTGCGGAAACTTCTCTTGGCCTATTTCAGATACATCAATTATCTTTGTTACAAGTGCACATAGCAACAATAATTAAGCAAAACTTGGTGCAAGCACAACGTCTAGAAATAGAAGAAAACACAATTTTGTATACTTCAGTTACTTCTGTTATACTTCCACGGTTGTATCTCATATACGGGACAATTGATCAACCAGCTAATACTCAGGTATAATAATAATAATAATAAGCATAATAATAATGTTTATTTGTTATTACACTCTTCACAAAATACTTAGTATTTGTATGTGCAAAATTTACAAATTCAAATTACCGTTCGGTAAAATATCATTACTGTAGCTTAATATCAATAACGTCAACAGGCAGCATCGCAATACAAATTTAACATTATCCATTTTGATAGGTTAATTAACATCGTCCTGGAGAGCATCAATATAAAGAAAATACCATGTAACACTAATTAAGCTATAACAAGAATAATAATAATAATACATTTATTGCGTTTTTAAGGCTCGAAGTTTTATAAATAAAAACTTGTGAGAGCCGCAAAACATACAAGGTGGTCAATAAAAAGGTAGACGATAAAGACATGTCATAAATACTTTATTATTTGAGATTTTCATGTTCTGACAAGTCAGATGTGTTAAGAAAACTTGAAATTTTGTTGAAATGACATTGATTTTAATTCGACGAAGTAAATGTATGCTCAAATTGAACTCCCTAAATTGAATATATTTTGCTATTCTAAGTGTGCAGTTGTTGATGACAGCCTAAAGAGTGTCTTGCGCTACAGCCCAAATATCCCTACGAATGCTTAAAAGTTGAGTTTGTGACTAGATTTAGGGTTAAGTTTGAAGACTTTTTTTCTTTAGGTGACCCCACAAAAAAAAAAAAAAACAAACATTCTCCAAATTAAAATCGTCGTTGTCACATTTACTGGAGATGAAGCGACAAACGCTTCAACGTCGTCGTTTATCTGTTTCTGAAAGTTCCTGGAACATTTGAGTTTGTCAGGGAAAAGGTTAAGTTCTTCTTTAGCAGTGTTAGCTGTGATGTTCTTTTGTTGTTGACAGCTAGAGATCGCCGTCTTGATGACGCCAGTGAATGTGGAGAGATTGCGTGAAAGTGTGAGAAGAAGTCCACGAACATCATCATCTTCTTCTTCTCACCTGGACTTCTTCTCATCTGGACTTCTTCTCACCACTGGCGTACGAACTGTCACTGGACGACCTGAACATTCTGCATTTTGGTTCAAAATAGTTCCAGTTTCCATAAATTTATTTACCATCCGCAGTATTGTAGATCGTGTTGGAACATAGAAGTTTATGAAAATTGTTTATGAAACTTATGCAGCACCTTTGTTGCACATTGCGTTGTTGTAACGTTTTAACCATGACAATACGATGTCGAACACTGAACCGCCATCTTTGGAATTATGCGGGAGTGAAATCAATACTGCAGAAACAAAATTTGAAGCTTTCTTTAACACATCTGACCTATGAGAACATGAAAATATCCGTTAATAAAATATTTACGATTTTTCTTTATCGTCTACATTTTTATTGACCACCCTGTAAAATATTTTATACAACAAATAAATAATACACATAAGGCTATGAAAAGAAATATGTTTGGTTCTCGGGTATATTTTCATCCCAAAAGGAACCAGGCCACCAGGCTTTTTATTATTTTTAAAAATTTAATTGAAAGTTACTCGAATCTCCATTTAACTTCCGGAAACACTTGGATTTTAATTTTACAGAGCTACACATGGTTAGCATCTACATCATAGTACAATTATTGAATGCCAAGTTGGGCTAAATAATACTTATATTCTGGTAACTGAATGAAAAGGGGGAAATTTGACCACCAGGCAGGGCCTGAGAACCGACTAATTTTTTTTCGTGGCCTAATAAATTACACAATACTATATACAAAATATTTAATTATGTACAAGAG
>JAHWFP010254688.1:24777-40262 GCA_023313725.1 Lithobius niger
CCCCCCCCCCCCAAATATTTTTGTAAATTTCCAATCATCTCTTCGTAATTTGAATTAAGAGATAATTACAGTGTCATCTGCAAACATATATATACGCGTTCTTTTGGCACAGTCATGGGTGGACACACGCTAGTGTGTCGCGCTAAGTTAGGCAACAAACATCACATCAATTCAATTGTCGAGGTTGTACACCATTGTAGCGCGACGCCATGCGTCAGTGTCTTATATCCTGAAGCATAGTTGGGCACATTTCAGGTACTTGGGGGAAATTAATAATGCGGTACAAAAGCTTAAATTGTGTTGAATTCGAGAGCAATGACCCACCTGACAAAAATTAACTCGTGGATGATTGCCAGCTAAGCTGCTTTCAATGCAAAATCTGACCCTCAATAACGTTGAAAATGTGATACTACTAGCTAGTCCGCTCATCCCCATGTTAAATCCCATAGGGTGATTATTCATCGTTACCGAGATAACGGGAAGGCTTCAGCTATGAAGTTGGACGAATGTGTGCAATACAATACGAACTGCGTACCTTTTATGGCTTGGAGCCTGGGGGCGCGTAAGTACGAAAATATTGTTATAATCATTGTTAGTATTGTCGGCATCAACTCTCATTAGATGGCTAAAGTTCGGACAATGACAACGTGTATACTGACGTGCGTGCCTAGACACACACTAGTGTATCACGATAAATCTAAACACCGTTACAAAGAAATTGTATTCACGTCCAATTCACGAAAAATAAACCAACTGTAAAAACAAAGCAAAATAAACAAAGCCAAAAACTGGGAAAGAGGCCACCAAGTTGAGAGTGGTTTGGCCCTTCAAAGGAGTGATATCAACACACCAAATCTAACTAAATAAAAAAAAAATACAACAAAATTTAAACCAAACCAAAAACCTATAAAGACGTGACAAGTTGAGAATGGTTCGGCCTATAGGCAAAAGGTAGTAGCAAATTGTTGAAAACCAATTTCTTGTTGACGTGGCACTTTATTACACATCTACATGCTAGTCGAGTTGAGTCAATACACAATTTAAAAACAAAGGAGCGATATCATATCAAAAACCAAAACTGGCAAAAAGGGACCGCCAAGTTCTGAATGGTTCAGCCCTTCAAAGGAGTGATATCAACACACCAAAACATTGGCCAACTTAATCGCCCCGAATAATACTTTGGACGTTAAATGAAAACTTGAACACTGCTACCGAAAGTAGCAAAGTTCTCGTTTTCATTTAACTTTTAAACTATTAAGCGAAGCGATTAACTTGGCGAATGTTTTGGTGTGTTGATATCAATCCTTTGAAGGGCCGAACCATTCGGAACTTGGTGGCCCCTTTTGCCAGTTTTGGTTTTTGATATGAATTTATTTACATATATTAAAAACAATAATGGCCCTAATACAGATCCTTGTGATACCCCATATTTAATTTCTTTGTAATCACTGTACTCCTCTGCAATTTTTACTGTTGCTTTTCTATATATTAGATAACTTTTGAGTAAGTTTAGAATTTTTCTCTTCAATCCTATTGCTTCACATTTTCGTAATAGTATCGTTTGATCAAAAGCATCAAAAGCTTTTTGAAGATCGATGAACATTGTGCCTACCTATTTTTTTTCATTTAATATTCAGTTATTATTTCATTTATTTGTGCTAACAAGTCCATGTGCCTTTGTTTTTTGTGTAACGATATTGTATGTTATTTAGTAGCTTAAATTTATCTAAAATTCTCTTATTTTATTTGAAAAGTATTTTTCTATAATTTTATCTATTATTGATAATAATGAAATTGGTCTGTAATTGTTTTTATTAGTCTTTTCTCCCTTTTTTGGATTGGTCTTAATACTTGTATTTTTAATTGTTCAGGCCATACTTCTTTATCAATCATAATGTTGATTAATTTACTTATATATCTTGATGTGTTTTCATTTGATTGTTTAAAGTTAGCAGTATATACCTGTTGCATTAGTATTTTTTAAGTCATTTATGATTTGTGCAATTTCTGCAGGAGTTGCATACTTTACATAGAATGTTTTATCACTTATTTTTGTTTTCTTTTGTTAATTTTCTCTATATAAAGTTTTATAGAAATGTCCACTTTTATAGTTATTATTTCTTTGTTCTAAGTGTTGGTACTTGCTTAGAGAAATTTTCATTAAAATCATTTCTTAGTTTTGGGATTTCTACTCATTCAAAAGTTTGAATAATAGTTTTATCAATATCTTGTTTTTCTTTATGTTTTCCACTTATCTCTTTTATGGTAGTTCAAACATTTTTATTACTGTTTTCAGCCTCAAGTGTTGTTGCGTAATATTGTTGTTTGCATTCTTTAATTTTTCATTTTAATTCTCGGTACTGTTTTATAGTTTCTGTTTTAATGTTTTCCTCCTGCATCTTTATTAGTTTCCAAATTTTATTTTAGTAACAATAATAAAACAAGTTTACCGCCTAAGAAAAGCGGAGAGAGGAAGAAAGGGTGCATTAATGTGCCACTAACATCAACCCTCAAATATTAAAACAAGCTGATTAAAAAGTAAGTCAAATAATACAATGCATCATGGCAGGCCACAACCAATGAAAGTGTAGTTAGAGTGGCTGACTAAGCAGGTGGCAAAAATAAAGCTATCAAACGACCAACTCATACCCCTTTTTAACATCAAACATGATGCAGATGGAGGTAATACCCCGATCAAATGCCTCAGTCCATTTATCTAATACAATAAGTAGTATATGGGTTACAGATATTAACAGGTAAAAAAAAACAAATTGAAGTATTGTTGCTCAATTTAGAGTTCCTCTTTCAGTGAACAAGGAAACTTGAGAAGTTCCCCCATCCCCCAACAACGCAAAGAATGTAGGGAAAAGACGAATGGTGGGCTGAACGTTGCGACGGAAAAATGGAAATAAAAAAAAAGGATTGCCGTCTGCTTTTCACTGTCTGCGGTTCACTCTCAGCAGGCGTTTGTAACAATTTTTTTTTTATTTTGATGCTTTTGATATTGTTGGTTTTCATGGACGTCTAGCTAAAACAAATTATTTCCAGCAATTATTTCAGTAATTGCGTCTGGTAAATACAAAATCGTATCCCATTATTATTTTTTTTTTTAATAGAATAGGCCTACACAAATTATTACTTATTTTTGCCAACTCAACTGACAAAACATTGGACGGTGCTCGTCCTACTCTTAAACTCGTATCCTGCCTGGTGAAATTCCAGCAAAGGCAACTGGCCTGACCTGATCTACAATAACTCCAGCAGGGACAAATGTTGGTCAGTCGGCAAAACGGTTAGCTGTTGTCATTCCGTGTTTAAGCATACTGGTGTTTGTGCTCTGTACTGAGAGCATCCGGTATTTGCATTCTGTACTATGCGTATACCAAAGTTATACACACACTTTGACAGCCTTACAGATACCAGAATTATGGTTCGGCTACTGAAGGCCTTTGACAACATAAATCTCACTTACACCTCCAGTACTGAAGGTTATAGCAAAGCTACACATTGGTTGAGTGGTATAATCAAGGTTTTACTGCATGAAAAGTTATTGTTAAGAACCATGAATGCATCAACTTTGCAGTGCATAAATTTCACTACATGCTTACGTAATCCATGACCAAGAATTAACAGGTGATCAAACGTTACGCAAACTGACATCGTAAGCATAATGACTCAACTAACTCTCCGCAGCATACCTGTTTTTGTTTAGCCTCTGAAATGATGGCTTTATGCTTTCACTTTGGTTGAACATGGCCTTGTTGTACCTACAAATTGAAGTGAAGTAGATTAAATACTCGAAGGACAAGCTTACACAACTACATAGGCTCTGTTTCAACAAACTTTAGTAAATTGAGCGTGTGCACTCATATTAATAAATTCGATGGGTTGACATAAACAGTATTAATCAGCACAGAATTCTCAGGGGTTGAAAGTGCTTGTAAGTAGTGGCACCTTCCCGCAAACCACCAGTCCTATAAAGCTGGAGCAATTCTTCACATCAGCACAGGTAAAAATTGATCATGCTACTTTACATTTAAAATACTCAGTTTGAACAATTAGCATTCGTTGAAATGCAAGTCAACACAAAATTTAAAAGTAACGCAACAAACAACTCATGTTAAGCTCCTCACAAGTTTTTTTAAAAGACACTGACAAGACCCCATCATATACACTCATCAGCCAGAATGTGGGGTAAAAAAAGGTTGGAGGCAGAAACCTACCACATTTTGATTACTTTGTTTTGGGTGTGCCCAGCTGTTGCCACTACACCGCCCATTTGATGACGTTGTATGAGCAGACAAGACACTTTTCACTCCAAATACTGTTGTCATTCAACAATCGTAAACATACTGAACAACTTAGCAGAGTTTAAGCATAGTTTCAGGTGGTGAGTTGAATAAATGTTATTAAGTAAAATATCAAAGCAATTCGATACGGTAAGACAACAGGCCCATCAATTGCTGTCATCATGAAATTACACAATAGGAATTTCATGATGACAGTGGCAGTATTTTTTTTTATGCAAACGAGTTTGATGCAGCTCCTCAAACTTATCATCCTACCTAGCATGTTCTTAGTAACATTTCACAAAATTTTACTGGAACTATCTCAACAGTAACACGAGAGGAACACATCATAGACACAAACTTTTTTTTTGCAATGTTATTAGCGTTGAAACATTCGCAGAATCGTGGAGGATTTCTACCGCGTTGGTTTTTACGTTTTCACTAGCAACGTGTGAGCCAAGGCAAACTGGGATTAAAGCTACATTAGCTGCGATGAAAGCAGCTACTATATCAGTTGGCCTTGGCGTGAACACGCTTATTCATGCCTGACGTCATGCGTCCGCCAGTCGGCAGATAATACATTAAAGTATCAATCCGCAGGTTCGGCTCTCAGGCCTATATTGCTACGCGATTTTGCGTGTGTGAAGAAGCCGATACCATCCCTTTAAATGTCAGAATACATTGATGCTGCAAAGAGGCGGTTCATGGAGCCGCCAAGTAAACAATCGGCCAAGTAGATGAGACTAATTGTAACCGAGTGAGCAACTCCAGCTTCATTGCGTAATTAACATTAACCTCAGGAAGCAACTGAAGTTGAGTGCACTGATTGAGTGAGCAAAGTGAACGAAAATCAGCGTTCGTTAGCCAGTGTGCTCAAAAATGGGATTGAACAAACGTAAGCATGTGAAACATGGACGTACAATAAACCAAACTGTGTCAACCATGGCTCATTGGGCGACGGCAAATGTGAAAATTATGAATGAGAAAATATACAGATATAAAATTCCTCCAGAAAAAAGGGAAAGGTGACAATGAGACTGTGTGACCTTTTGCACATTCACAGTCCTATGAAATATGCGATATCCACCCAAAACCAAAACTGGTGTAAGAGAAGTTTGGCTTTCTTTCAGTGAAGATGTCTTATGAAAGGTTGTCTTCCTATCCACAATTCTTGCAGAATCTTCTGTAGGGTTCTACTTGCAGAGGTATTCCCCAGATAGCAAGCCATTCGTATTGCTTCACCCTACAATGTTGTGTCCCTCTGCCTCCAATAACTTTGTGCGAGTTGGATTTAATAAAGTACTAGCAGAGTCGTTCGCTCATTCCGCGTCGTCTTGCTGCGCTCGAGGAGATTTCTTGCTGCAACACTTATGATACAGACAGACCTTCCACATAAAAAACGATCAAGCAAATTATAAGAGTGTAGTATGCGATATCGGTTATCTCGAGAGAAGGTCAATATTATTTTTTCAGTCCAAGGAGTCAAGCACCAAGATCAAGCAATTTATCAGAAAAGTGCTGTTTCTGATGATAAACGCTGATTTTCGTTCGCTTCGCTCACTCAATCAGCGCAAACATTTCCTCAGAAACGTGACTGAATCAATATAACCACCAAGAACCACACATCACTTGTAATTTGTGTTAGTATACACTTTATATGGGTTTTCTTATTTTAAGAATATTGTTCTTTACGTCCTGCTCAGTACAGATTTTTCCATGGGCGTCTTATCACTTCAGTTTCTGATGATCCCTCACTTGGAGAAACATTAGCAGAACGTCAGATGTAATCTCCTACGAAGGTGAGAGATGAAAGATTGATAGAGCAAAGCGAGACAAGCATTGAAAAGGTTTACTTTACGTGAAAATCGCTCGCTTTGCCCGTTCAATCCACGCACCTCCGTGCTTCAGAAACACGAATGTTTGACACCGTTTTAAAACCAAATCTATTGTTTTGATTTTTCCCTGCATCAAGTCAGTTAATATAAAACCAATTTTAAGATGTATATGTGGTATGTTGCAAAATACGTCCTCCGTGCATCCTATTCCAGATCATCTTTCGTCACTCCAGGAGGTTTTCATTAACAAACTATGACGTCATGAACAAACATGAAAAGGGTTTAAAAATAACGAATTTTGACGTTATTTTTTCAGGGTTTTTCGCATATTTGAGGGTGATAATATCAAGTTACAGCGATGAAAATAGGCCTATTAAAAGCGAAATTTAATTATCTTTCGTTTGGTCCTACTCCTATCTTTGTAGGTGCCTTGGTTCCAGAGGAGTAGGAGTACAAACAACAAACACGCACGCACATCGTATGATTTTAATTATGTAGATGGTTGTATCATTTGGCAATCCCGTCTTTTACTCGCCTCAATTTTCGGTTTTTAAGAGTATGGCATTTTAGTCCTGTCTCAGGCTCAAGTCCTGCTGTGTAAAACTTGAAGCCATCCAACACTTCACTTTTCTTTCTCATCAAAGTGACCATCGCTTTCCTTGAATAGTCATCAATGAAAGTTATTAAGTGTACACACGACGTGTCTTCACTTGGGGAGGTCCATATACAGTACGTCGCTATATACTAACTGTAGTTTGTGTGTTGTTCTTTCCCTTGTGAACTTCTTGTCAAATGGCAGACGAGTTAACTTCACACAACTCTTCTGGTGGTTTAATTGCAGCCTTTCTAAACCTTTAACCAGATTGTTTTGTTGCATCTTTTTTAATGAGTCGTAAGGAAGGTGGCAGAGTTAATTGTGCCACGCCCAATACGTATTTATCTTCGTTTGTACGTTGCAAGTGTTGACCTGTTCATTTGCCTTTGTCTTTAGAGGTAATTTCGTCTTTTGTACCAAAATGCCCCATAAACAGAAGTATCAATCCTATAGTCCATACGTCTTATACATATTGTCTAATGTCTATGTTCTTGCAAAAGGAGAACTTATATTTGGTGTTAAAATTAGCTGGCATTCCTTCTTACTTGAACAAATGAAATGGATATCTGCACCATTCTCTTGCATATGTCCGAGTGACAAAACTCTCATGTGCAGGGAGGGCACATGATAAACGTTGTGAAAAGCTAAGTACTCTCCGTTTAATTCAAACTGTACTAATCCAATCTCTACAATGGGCGTAGTCATCTTGTCAGCTAAAATCGTCCATTCGCCTTTAACCACTTCAGAGAATATGAAGTCCATCCTATTTGAAATATGTATTTGGTAGCTGCACAATCCCCCACAGTGAGTCGTCGTTTTCTATCGTACGATGGATCAAGGAACAGAAAACGCCAATACTTGAAGCATAATGTGGGTTTCGTTGTTGAGTACCACTTGATTTCTGAAATGATTTCTTCGAACAACAATCCCAGGCTAAGCAGCCTTTTCTCGAACAGTTGAAATGAATTCTGTGTTCTTTCTATTGAATTCCAGTTGTTCCATGGCTTGAGTGGGCTCCCTTGAAATCTTCAAGCTTGATCTGTTGCAACGATGGGGTTAGTTTTTTTTCAACTTCCGCTGAAATTTGTTTACGATTAAATTTCCAACTTTCTTTATTGCATAATCCTTCTTGTCCTTCTTGTCGTTAAATGAAATAATTGAAAATTATGCTGTAAGCAATTTTCATACATTTCATTTAACTTTTGAACTGTTACTCAGTGGGATTAGCCTGGCGAAAGAGCTTGGCGTTTGATATCACGACTTCACACGGCTGAAAAGATTGGCGGGAATACTTAAGTTTTGTTTTGGGATATCTGTTCATATTATTTTGGAAGTCTCTTAATCATAAAAAGGCATTTCGATTTCATCCGCACACTTCTGGACACGCAGTACACAATTCCTTCCCGTTTCTCCATGATTAAATTTGCAGTCTGCTAATGCCATCAAGGCACCTAATTTGGAAAGAATTGAGAAAAACAAAAAACGAAAACACACCACAACACAAACAAGTCATTCGTCTACCATCTACTTGTCTACTTGAATTTTCGGTTGAGTAGGAAACGTCCATCTTCATCAGAAGTGTCAGAACGAACACGAAAACTACCAATCCATTTTGTTAGGTCAAGTTCAAATTTGAAACTGCAGTTCTGGCTTGGGCTCCACTGATCTTTACGGGACATTCAATTTCTGCCTTCCATGGCCGGTTCCATCTGCTTGCAAGTTCAGGCTTCATGAGGTGGTCTAACTTGCAAGCAGACTGAATCAGCAATGGAGGGCAGAATTTGAACATGCCGTAAAGATCAGTAGAATGTAGAGCTCAAGCCGGAGTGGCAGTTTCAAATTCGAACTAAACTAAGGCTGTGCAGATACCAATACGGGTACCGGGACTGGCTGCAGGTATCACTGGTACCGGTATCGGACCGGTACCGGGTAAACAAGTACCAGAATCGGCTTGTTTTTCCAGAATTGGCATTTCTGTACATTAATAGTATGGCATATTGTTCCCAACGCTGCTAAAAATTAGCGTGCACTATAGTCAGTTAAGGATTTGGCCTATAACTATAAAATGTTGACATGATCTAGTTGAGCAATAAAGTGTTTAGCGAATAATTCCTTTGTAAAAGTGTTAAGTTTGTTACACCATTAAATGATTAACGTATCAACACGTTCTATATTGTTTATTAAGTTATCATTTGGCATTGGCACCAGTATCGAACCGGATTCGGGGAAAGTGGTACGGGCACAGCTTTAAACTATACCTTACAACATGAATTGGTAGTTTTCATGTTCATACTGATACTTTTGATGAAGGTGGATGTTTCCTATTTTACCGAAATTCAAGTAGACTGGTACACGAGTAACTTATTTGTGTTGTATTTGGGCGAGTTTTTCTCGATTCTTCTTCTCATTTCATTCATACGCCACAGTAATTCCGTACACCGGTTGCCTGTTTCAGGCCTCGCAGACCTCTGATTAGAAAATATAGGTAAAAAAATAGAAACGAAGAAAAGTCACCAGAAAAACGCACACTTGCACAACAGAAGACACTCACACTGTCTAGCGAATTTTCGATAGTTAACTACTATCTTCCTCAGGCCTTCAAGTTAGTTTGGACTCTTATTTACATCCCTGTTGACTTCACCGTTATCGTCTGCTCATTCGTTGCCATGCTCCAAACTTGGTGCGTTGCATAGCCTCCCGATTTGTGCAGGTCGTTCCGACGAGCTTGCCACGTGTAGTCCCCACGTTCTACACAACTGCCTGGAATGTTCCCAGCCGATCAGATTTGAAACTCTCGGGTAGGAGGGGCCTTGAACATTCATAAGTGGAATTCCTTTGGCTTCATGTTGACCAATAGCAATGGATTTGAGGCACCGGAGGTGTCTGTATCGTGCCATGTTGGACTTTATCACTGTACTATACTATCCGCCAGGAAAGAAGACTTTCCTTATATGGTCATTTTATGACTACTAATCTTTCATGGAAAAAAGTGCGCCTTGCCTCTATACTCTATAACTGCGTCGTCGTGGCAACGCTGTTAGACCAACAACAATGGCGTCGCTTTCCGATCAAGTTCGTGTCAACAAGTCAAGCTAGGGGTGTTATTTGGAACGTTTTTCAGTATTTCACGAGTCAAGGAGAATCTATTTCTATTTGTATTACTAAGAATTACTTGCATGTCAAATTTCAAGCTTTTTGCTCGATGTGCATGATTAGCCCAAATTATGGCCCTAGCAGCTTTAGTATATGAGCACACGTTGGCTGCTTAGCCATGGCGGATATCTGCAAGGTAAACGACGCAGCCGGCATGCACAATGCATACCCGTTTTGAAACGCGTTGGACTTCTTTTTTGGCGGAGACTATAGTGTCATGCCACCTGAGCTTGTGCTTTGTCTCCATGCAATGCACTGCGATGCCGTTATCTTTGACTGTATTCCGAACGTTTCCCACGTGTTGTGCAAGCCTCGTTCTCACTCCTTTTCTTGTTAAAATATAGGTTGTAAAATTTAAAATATAGGTTTTTATAGGGTATTTTTTAGCAAATATATAGGCTTTTATAGGTTTTTTGGTCAATTTCATTTACCGAGGACACGTAAAGGGAAATAAGGTGACTTACTCTCGTTTTACCACAATAACTTGCCTTATAGTTGGTATCGATCCAAGCTTCGTGTAGTTTAATTTATTTCTGATTAGTTTGGGTAATCGAATTTTGACGTCTTCAGAGCAATTTTTCGCCTATTTAAGGGTCAAAAAATCAGATTACAGCAATAAAATACGCCTAACCGAAGCCTAATTTAATTATCTTTCATTTGGTGCTATTCTCATCTCTGTAGGGGCCTTAGTTCAAGAGGAGTAGAGGAATACGCACACACACATGTTTTAATGATGTACTACAAAGTTGCCTGCATATTTTTCATCTCTCGTTAACACAGAAAGAATAATTAAATCCAGTGCATTTAGCATTTTATACAATAAAGAATGAATTTGAGATTTACCAACTTTAGTACTATTTCTTTTAACTACATGTCGTTGTTAGCAGTGTTGTTCATTGTTTAACTGATTCATTTTGCATTTTTTGATCAAGTATTGTATCTTTTTAGGATAAAAATGTAAAAAAATAGTTATACAAATTACATCAGTTAATGCTGACGAAGTCATCTAGTGGCTAGAAATGATGATAAACGGAAAAAAACTGGTAACCATTGTTTACTATTTTTACTGTGGCGATTTGATGACATCATAAGAAGAAATACGCTATTACCACACACGGATGAACATAGAAAAGTTCACTTGAATTTTCGGTGATTACACACAGGGTCTGTGGTAGTCCTTTCACCTTCTTCAGAAGTAAAAAATTTAAAGCACAAAACGATCGAAGTTCACCTCATTTTGAAATTTGCGCTGCTAACCACTGATCTATACAGTTGGCGCTTGCTGTATCTGGACCTGCCACATTTGGCCCAGTGTTGCCTTCAGCTCCGGCCTGAGTAAACGATCGATTTTGGGATAGGAAGGCCCATGAACATATATGGGCCTTCGTATCCCAACATCGATTGTTCCTATAGGCCTTCCTATCCCAACATCAAATGTGGCAGGACCAGATACAGCAAGCACCAACTGTATAGATCAGTGGTTAGCAGCGCGAATTTCAAAATGAGGTGAACTTCGATCGTTTTGTGCTTCAATTTTTTTATTTCTGAAGAAGGTGAAAGCACTACCACAGACCTGTGTGTAATCACCGAAAATTCAAGAGAACTTTTCTATGTTCATCCGTGTGTGGTAATAGCGTATTTCTTCTCATAATGATGATAAAATTTGTTAAATCAAAATATTTAGTTTTATTGTATAAAAGCAGATACCGAGATGTTTTAGAAATGTTGACTGCTGAAAGTTTAAGTCAATGGTTTTCTTTTGGTGACCCTACCTTTACGGGGCTAACAAAAAAGTGAGAACCATACGCCCCCTCCCACTAGAAAGCCTAAAAAATCCATGAGGTGGCCCCCCCCCCCCCCATAATTTCCTCTGCTGCTCCTCCCTCTCACGATAAATGATAATCCATTCGTAAAGGACTACACGATTGGTTATTATGAAACGTCAGCATTCCATAAAACCACTTGGATGTACTAGTACATTGGAAATAGTGAAACAAAAGGACTACAGTATAACCTCGTTAATAAGAACTCGGATAAGAAGAATTCCCGCTTAATAAGAACTTTTTTCAAGATTTTGGTTGGTCAGCTACTCATTCAGCACTAAATATATACGGCTATAACGAACTCTGTTAATACGAATGTACGGATAAGAAGAACTAATATTTACAATTCCAGCCTATTTTTACGAATTTGCTGTTCGTAACAGTTTCTTCCCCCTCCCCCTTGAATTGTGTTTCATTCCACGCAAAACATCGATCGTTAGTCGACTCCATATTGGGAAGTGATACGAGTTTTGTCCATTTGTACAAGCACGAAGGTCAAGGACGAACGCAGTATGCAGTATATACAGCAAAATAATGCAGCCTATACAGTTAGGCTGCATTTTTTTAAGGTGGCAGCCTAATTTCTCTCGTCCGTTTAATAAGAACTATGGTTAATAAGAACATTTTTAGCGGTCCCAAGTTCGTATTAAAGAGGTTTTACTGTACAAACATTTAATTTTAAATCAGCTGAGAAGTCCTAGAGGGTTCCCAGCTTTACCCCTTCCCCCTTTCTTTGTAGCCTAGCGCTAGCAAACAGGCTATGCTGCTATACGCTTATACATTACCCTAATGGTGTCAACCAGGACATAAAGTCCTGAATTTTAATGAAAGACTCTCTTGCTTAACGTGAATCATCGTAGCAGGAAATAGGAAGGGGCCTGAATCAAGATAATTTTCAAGTCCCGACTCTCAAATAAGCTTTTTTAATATAATCCCTCTCACTGACAGCCACAAAATCATTCTTACTCAATTAAAACTATCTTACAACTATTCAAAATTGCTTTGAAACCTTGAATTCTTCAAAACAAATTATTTTTACCAAACTAACAAATACAAGGAGCA
Organism: Lithobius niger; assembly: GCA_023313725.1. Lineage (NCBI taxonomy): Eukaryota > Metazoa > Arthropoda > Chilopoda > Lithobiomorpha > Lithobiidae > Lithobius > Lithobius niger. Next base: position 37,535 of record JAHWFP010254688.1, read on the forward strand.
AACCACGTGTTGACAAGACAAACTTGTAGTTGACACCCGAAAGGTGCACAGCTACCAGGAATACTTTTGAGTATCCGTATGCAGCTCAAACTGCAGGATTCCATCAGAAGATATGACTTTATATTACGACTGTAGTTATAAAGTACTAATGATAACAAGTAAGGATTTTTTTTTCGTGAGACTCATCCTCAATTACTTTTCCCCAGGTGTGTGGGGTTTTTAAGAGTATCCTGCTGATAACCACCTATTTAATTTTGTGCGCTCGGACTCCATGTAATGGCAACCTCGCAGGACGTGACTTGTAGTCAACCGATTTCGTGGGATTGCTCCTTTTAAAAAAATAGGTTTTTATAGGTTGTTTTGGCAAAAATAGAGAGTCAGAATTAAAATATAGGTTCTTAAATATTTTGTAGGCTTTTATAGGTTGACTGCGACCCCTGCGGTTTTCTCGGGCATCTAACGTATGTAGTTAGGTTTTGAGTGGCGTAGGTATCTTTTAACTCCAGCCAGTTTGGTAAATCTTAACTACCATGCATATTTACAGCTATATGTCATATAACGCCCACAACGGGCACTTTGATAATCGGTAGCACCTACGCATGCTGCTGCGCCTATTCTATTAAATTCCAGTGTTGCAAATATGACATCTAAGTTGCCAAATAGCATGCAAACAGCTGCACACAATACAACTGCTATGAACAGTGTTGCTAATGTTGGTGTGTCATCCACGGCTACTGTTGTTAGTGTGTCATCCTTTGCTAATGTTGTTGGGTGTCTCATCATCCTCGACCACTGCTACTGTTTCGAGTTCATGTCCTGCTGTGGTCACGGCTACTACTACTAGCATTACGTATGAGGACTGCTGGTTTGTAGTCCACCACAACCAGTGTACAAACTACTGTCAGTGTCAACAATTCAAGTTCTCCTCAACCTGCACATTGGGTCAAAGCCTTTAATATGTTGAAACTGTAACTACCATTCTGGGAGCAGATACCAAGCTTCGCGATTGGATGGATCTGATGGATACCTACAGCGACAACAAAAAGGTATAAGGGATGAGCTGCATACACTTCTCCACACTGTTCTAACTGGGAAGTACAAGGCTTGGTGGAAGACTTACCCAGATCCAAATTACATCTGGCCTCAGATTCGTATGAATTTTAAACGTACTTACATCAGGGTTAAGCCAGATGCTGATTACCTAATTGAAGTCTCCAAGATGTGTCAACGAGCTGATCAGTCACCTGACTTCATGACTGATGTGCAAGTAGTGCTTGAGCTTAACAAGAGCGATTCCTGAGGAGGCTCAGTGAAGGTGATTACCATACTTCCTGCCCGACGTTCACGACAAACTAGTTACAGCGAAGCCGGTATTGTTTCGTGCACTGCGTGATGTAATTTCTGAATTACCGGATTGGTATTTATTCCCTGATCAACATACTGTAATGCTAAAACTAATCCCAATTCAGTTGTGCATCGTGAACAGCAATTTGGTGCTGGTGCTATCACTACTTGTCAACAAGTGCCTAATAATTTCATGCATTCTTTTTCAGCTATGCTGCTATGCCAATGCATGTGCATACTCCTTTTCAGCAGGGTATTGTAACTAGAAGTTTGCCTAGTGGTAATGCTAATGAAAAGACTGTTGGAAACCAATTAATTTTTAAGTATGTAGGCCAGTCAAATGCTAGTGGTTTTGGTGTAATGAGTAATAAGATATAATCTAGGTAGCATGGTAATCCTACAGGTAATGGTAATTCTGGTAATGTTGCTGGTCAATTAATTGGTTAGTAGTGGTGTACCGATACCATAATGCCGATTCCGCTGCCTATTCAGATACCAATAAACCGGTTCTGTACGGTTCCGATTAACCCATGCCAGAGCCACAGCGAATGGGAAAAAATTAATAATTATGAATTAATTATGTTCAGGGAGTCCAGGGTTTTGCTGTGGTACACAATTTTGGTACACAAATTTGTGTAATTAAAATTAAAAATGTAATTTGATTAAAAATTAGATTGAAATAAAAAAATTGCCAAATACGGTAAAACGATTTTTTAAGAAAATGTATCAAGTTTAATTTTTTTTTTACTTAATTTAAAAAAAATTAAATTTAAATTGATTAAAGACATTGATTACGGAAAAAAAAATGTTGGAAACAAAAGAAAGCCACACGAAGACATTGTTATAATTCAACAAACACCGTTCTTTAGTTGATTATTATTTTTTGTTCTTCAAAGTTTTTTTGTTTTTTTTTAGTTTAAAATAAGTTTAAAAAAAATCTGACAGAGTGCGTCCCTTCCTCCTCCACAAGCGTGCATTTGCTGTTTGTTCAGTTTGATTTGCTATTGATGGCGCACTGAAGCACCAGTTTCGGGTATTGCATTTTCTACCTCAACTGGCCTTGCGTTCACCTAATGGTGAAGGTGAATCAAGGAAAAGAGCAAATATAGCCACGCTAGTTTCGCATTTTCTACAACACGCGGTTATCAGCGGTTTATTTATTTTAGCTGCGGTTTACCCGAGGTTTACCCGAAACCGCACGAATTTTATTTTTTAGAACCGCAGCTGCCCGCAGACCGCAGTAATTATTTTTTTGGAACCGACCCGAACCAAACTGCGGTTTACCCGACCAGCGCCCACCTCTACTGTTGACTCCAATCAAACGCATTCGTATAAACTTCGAAACTCATTTTCGCTCACTTTCAAAATGCAGATATTAACAATA